>JAQGAA010002070.1:0-13625 GCA_034696425.1 Isotoma viridis | reverse complement strand
CTCAAGCTATACTCAAGTAATAAAGATAATGAACAGATTGATGAGTTTGAGAAGACAAGAGAAGAGAAAACCAAATTGGTATTTTAATAGACCGTAGTGTCAGAGACTCTATATAACCCTAATATAGTATCTTAATAGTATCATGCCTCTTTTCAAGCCCGAAGTGAAATATCGCTTGCACGCACTACATTATACACTACACTACCATCATCATGTGCCTATCCATGAGTTTCATCACATCACACACAAGCTTAATTTTTATCAAGATACCAACTTAAAGCTTAAAAGAAGAAAGCGTATATAATATAATAGAATAAATATAGTCAATTGTATTAGGTTTGGTATTTCATGGCATGGCATATTGATTCCCTTTTGTTTGAACGGGTAAACTTAAGTAACTACACAGTAGTAGTGTCTTTTATTAATGTTGTTCAATCGATTATTTATACGTGCGTTGCGTACCTACTTATAGTCAGTAGTCTACTTTTAGTCAGTCTTAAAGTAAACTAACTGACTGACTATTTCATGAGGATGTGTAATATTATTATGACCATGGCCATGAGGTTTTTGATCCTCTTGGTTTTTATCTTTTGATACGATTCACTAAAATATTCTAGTGAGCATTGTGCTACTATGTAGTAGGAGTAGTAGTGGTGAGAGTAGTGGGAGTGGTGAAAGTATGCTTGGCAAAGGAAGTAGTAGTAGTAGGTAGTAGTGATGTGATGCAATAAGCAAAGAGACCTCCATAACTTATTTTGAGAAAAAAGTACACACTACTGGGAGAAAGAAGCTCTTCTTGTGAATACAAGAAAATGTTCTTTATTTTACATTTTATACGATATAGTATGTTACAAGTTGTGATTTAGTAGTAGTAACAGTAAGTAGCTGTGCGTGAAAAGGCAATATTTCGCAATTGTCAAACATGATTGGGAAAAGGAAATGGAAAGAGGAGGTAGTGTATTATTATCATGGATGAGGGTCTATTGGTAACATTTTCAACCAAGTTGGTGTTTTACTATGGTGAAAGAAATTGAATTGTTTTAAGGGAAATGATAAATGAATTGTATTCTTAGTCCTCTTTTGTACCACTTTCTCCAATTTCCATCTTTAATAAGAGTCTTTCTACTTTTTCAATATGTTTATACAAATGAATTTCCTTATGACGAGAATGGTGATATTACTGCCTGAGGAGCTTACTCAAGAAGAGAAAGGTTGGAAAAGTTGAGATTCAGTGGTTATGTGTCAAGCTTCTGTGGTTGAGATTTTAAACGGATCTGAACTAAGTAGAGGAATGCCATTAAATATTGAATTTAATATCATCATAGAAATAAATTCGCCTTCTTGTAATGTAAACATGCTTTTATGATATCTGATGGTCCACTGGTTTTTCATTTTTTACTATTATTGGGGTAGGCCTACAGCGTTATAAGAATTTAATTTGGTTAAAGGAAATTACGACTTTGTAACTGGCCACAAGGCAAGTCAACGAACAAATGTACCAGTTGGACTAAATAATTTCAACTGAAAATGTCCCTAGTGATACTCTGTACCACTCTATAGTCTTAGGTTGATATTTAAAAAATTACTTAAAGAGGGTTAAATTGGCTGCCATATAGCATACAGCACAGGACACACTATATATAAAATGTGAATTCAACCAAGATAGACATTTCCGTTTCGTGAGTCAGATTCATAAATCAGATCAGCAGTACTTTAGATCGTTTGTACTGTACACTACTCCTACTACTCTTGTGTCGGTAGTGGCTGACACATCAAAATCCCAAGCAAAACGTAAGGGCTAACTGAAACTGAAAGTTTTCTTCCTGAATGGAATGCTTTCTCTCCCCTCTCTCTCTTTCTACCCTATTAATAATAATAATAAGATATCTATTATTATTATGATATGACTGCTCATTAACCATAAGGAAACCATAACCCCCTTCCAAGCAGCCTGGTAATATTATAATATACTTATGTATACGAATGCCTATGCCAACTTCTTTAATCGGTTCGTTCATATTCCCTTTGTGTGTTCTTTTAAAGTATTAAAAACACAGAAAGTGCGTATACCACCAAGAAAGCATTTCAAGTCCATTGCCAACAACTCTCTTTGAAACAGGGGAAAAGTTATTTTTGCATTAGTGCTAACGTCCTCATAAAAGCAGGTGGTATTAAGTTAAGATAATTTTAATATTATTTAAGACAAAAAGGAAAGAGAAAATGAAACACGGAAATTTGCATTCAGCAGTTCGTGTTCTCACCAGGTTGTCCTTTCTCAGAGTCGTGAGAAAATCCACAACTTATTAAGTCCTACTGGGTAGGTTTTAACCAACCATCTCATTTACATATTAAAGCAAATTATATGAGAATATGGTTAGAGGAAATACTTAAGAAATATCAAATGCTTGAGAAACTTTCAAATTCTTTTTATACAAGTTTAAAGCTCAGATTTGTGGGTTTCTACTGTTATTATCTAAAAGTTAGAAGAAATCCTTCTCATCGACACTGGTGGGATAATATTTATTTTACTAATTAACATCTCGGTAAAACTAGATGTAACTGTGCACTTAGTATAGGCAAATATAAATCCATTCAATATCACAGAACACACTATACTCATGATAAGTCCCTAGATAAGTAAAAGCTTAGAGAAAATTTAATAGTATTTATTTTACACACCACACCCCACTCATTTATTATACAATCACCTTTCCCAATTTTCCATCATATCCGTCCCAAAGGCTAATTTAACTAAAATTAAAGGTTAAAAGCAGAAAGACTACTTTATATAATAATAATAAATGGGGAGTGGAACTTCATTATTTAATCCAAACTAATCTATGAGGATTCAAAGGAGCCTTATGCGCAACTTATAGATATTTGACTTATTTTCATTTCACAACCTACTTTGAAACTCACTCATACAGAAAAGGTATTCCTCTCAAGGTAATTCCTGAATGCTAGGACTACTTGAAAATAACACTTAATCACAAGGGATTATAAAAAGCCATACTTAAAGCTTAAATTAAGCTGATGACAGAGGATGACTTTAGTAAAGACAAGTACACTTTTGTTTGTCCCTGTGTGTGCTTTCCAATTTGTATATTGTCGTTGGAACTTTCACCACCAAGAAAGTAAAAGGTTACAAATCAATATATGTAATACACCTAAAACAACTATTTTTGCATTCTGAGTTTTTTAAATTCAACGTTTTTTATATTTAGTCAGAAGTCTAGTAAGATGTTTTTTAATGGAAGAAACGGAAAACAAAAGATAGATTCTTTGTGACTTGAACCCATGAACATATTTTATGGAGCCTTTGACCCGTCTCATTTATGTCATAGTAAAAACAAATGTTTAAAATAAAGGGAGATGTATAACCTCCAAGGGAATCTTCTTCTCTTCATAAACATAAAGGAGACTGTTGTGCTCATAAAATAAAATAAAAAATGATAATCTTCTGTGCAGTATCACACGATACAATACTTGGTAAGAGTGCTCTCAAAACAAAACAACAACTGTGTGTCTCTATTTTTATTCCAATGTAGCTGAAACATAATAATGTAATGTATGAAAAAAAGATGCAAGATTCATCCTCTATTACACTTGGTATTCAGATATTGCAAGCACCTACCACCATTTTTTTAATACAGGGGAACCTCGGTTTTAGGAATCCTGTAATGTACTGAAGTTTTCTGTGGAAAAACAACTCAAAATTTTTACTAAAATTAGTTATCAAGTTTCTGTTAATCCCATGTAGTAAAGCTTATAGTTAAGAACCGGATGTTCCCTATATGGTCAAAGAGTCAGTCTCGCTCACCTCTGTCAGTGTCATATGACACAATTCTTGACAAGCCCTTAGGTAAAGCTAGTAAAGCATGTAAAGCTTATATATGCCTTTATTTGTTCCTCAATTTTCATCAATCTCCGTTGCCAAATTATACAAAACTACAATTTCTGTTCTGCAAGATGATAAAATTGCATTATAGGATTCATGCAAATTACCCAAGAAAATTGCACACGTCCGATATAAATACTTAAAGGGATTTTCTAAAATCCAGACTTCAAAATGACTGAACTTGACTACACAACTAGGTAAAACTGTATAACATGAACAAAACCAGCTTTATTACTCTTATAGTCAAGAGTGTATTTTAGCTAAGCTAGATCAAAGGTTATAAGTCGTTGAGACTTGGAGGGCCATTTTCTCCAGAAAAATTCCCATCACATTATTATGAATACGTAAAATCTCCTATCAAGGATCTCCATTAAAGTAGCTTTTAAGCAAAATCTAACTATGCAACCTTATATCATAGAACCTAGTTAAATCACATGGGAATTACTTTCTTCTGTTTTCTTAACTCTAGTAAAAGCTGATTACATGGATTATATACTATGTGTAATTGAGATTAACTGCCCGTGAATAGTGTTGAGTATATTATTATTATTATTATGTAATATTATTATTACTTACTATTACCATGTGTAGGAACAAACTTTAGGATTACTTTAAAAGTACTTTTGTACCTACACGTATTACTTTCTTACAGTCTCGTGGCCTTTTTTACTTCCATTTATTATGCATTTCACTGTCCATGAAACAAGCAATATACATGAGGTAATAAATTGCTTATTTTTTGTACCAAATTCATCACATTGCATCATCGATCTGTATCTTCCAAAAACCAAGTTGGTACGATACCATAAGAGTAATCCTACTTATCTTGATTACATTTTACAAAACCTTTTAATTCCATGTAGGTTTAACTATGTTGAACAAACCTTAAAATATTCATAAAGTGAAACTAAACAAAATTGCTTTCTCCTTCAGGTTTTAAAAAGTACAAGCTAGTTATACACACACAAAAGCCCTTATATCTAGATATTCATAATGTAAGTAATAGCATCAGTGTCTAAAAACTTTCTTTAAACTCACGAGCTCAAAGAGCATTCAAAAGTTACTTAAGTATGATTATGCATTTCCATGTTGTTGTTTGCTGTTTCTTTAACCAATATGACGTTAGTTTACGTCAACCCTCAAAAGTGTCAAGCAGGAGACAGTCGAAACACAACCCAAAATTTTACTTAACTTAAATTAGGTTCAGAGTTGCACACTTGCAGTGCATTTGCCTAGAACATAGTTTACATTTAACATTTACTACTAGGTATGTAGTTGGTACCTTTCACAAAGTTTATTCTAAAATGAGGTAAATTCACAACAGCTTGTCATTTCATTTCTGGATTCTGACTTGATGCATCTAAAAAAGGGGTTATAAATCTACTACAACTACTGTCTCTCTCATATAACGAATATGCATCATCTGCATGAATGAATGCAAGAGTTAGTTGAAATAAGACTTAGGTACATACTAAGTCGACTTTGGCCTTTTCTCCTTGGTGAAGTCTAACTAAATTGTATTTGATTGATGGAGATGGAACTCACCTTAGAAGTAAAGCACTTGAGCTTGAGCTAAAAGAACGTTATAAGACTTACCTGACTTACCTGACTTTGTTAGTACCTAGGATAGAAATCGAAGTCAGAAGGTTGAAAAGGAAGAGGTTGTTAGTGTGTTCACGTACAAGCTCTTTTGGGACCATATTTTATCATATTTCTCTAAGAATACATCAGTTAAGTACATTTTGTATCTCTCTCACCCATTTTAGCACTACGTATAATCATATAGATTTACAACCTTCTTCAGGTTCCATATGCAATCTCGTGAGAAATATCTTACATCCTTAATAATATTAATATTAAAAAGCACTTGTAAAATGTAATTGAGTTATGCTTCAGATTTACATAAAAAGTCCTTCGAATAAAATATTAAAAAATTCAATATTGTATATTGGAGCAACATAATCAATGCCTTTAAATACTTTGCTGACTTCTTTCTCCTATTTTCTTTCTGAGTATCTTGAGAATTCATTTAATCTTCAATTGTTGTTTTTTTCTGGTAATAGTAGTTGTGTGAGTGAGTTGTTAAGCAATGCTGACTTTTAGCATCCTTTCTTTTGATCATTCATGAAGCCATTTTTATGCATTTCAATTCGGAACCAACTGCAAAACATGTTATAATGGTATGCAAACACACGGAAGGGTCCACAGGTAGTTTAACCTACAAAGCCTTTTGCTTGATTTCAATATAGCATACAAGTAAATACATTTATGCCTATCTATCTGATTCTACATAGGAAACACTGGTAACCTGAAGTCGTACCGAATATGAAACATATATGTTCTGTTATATCATTATTATTACTACAGAGAAGAATTATTTGTTACCTATGACATATGTATTATATAATAATCCTTTTATAACGAACTGACGTAAGTTAAGAGCCTTTTCATTCTTTTAGATGAAAACAAGTATGAAAAATGTAATACTAACTTCTAATAGATTTTCCAGAATTTGTACATAAATACTACCTTAAGGCATCAGTTATGACAGCTTTTGTATTGTAACTAAGTTTTCATGTTATTTTAAATTCATGGGATTATAATATTATACCTCTCTGGTTCGTCCCTTTTTTACCTTATAAGGAGGAAAAATAAAGAGGTTTTATTACTAGTGGAATTTAAGAGATGTTTCCACTCTGGGTGAAAGTACCGTATGCCTTTAGGTCGTATTTTATTCTATGAAGAATAGAGGAAATGAAACCAGTGTATTCCCTGATTCCCATGAATTTTATTATATTCTATGTGAACCTACTGAGTCGTATATATGTCGCCTATGCATTCTATTCAACCCTTTCACTCTTTTTACTATTTCCTATGAGGTCTTTCTTAAAAGTGTGAATCATTCTTTCCCTGGCGCCTCTAAATACCTATGAGAACTTTCTAAGAAGGAAAAAAAAACCTGTTAATAAAAAAGTATAGTGGAGTAAGCATTGTGTGAGTTCTCCATCATGATGGCTTCTTCATCTTATATAAAAAGAGATCAGACTCTTATATAGTGAGTTATAAGAGTTTGATTGTGATGAGGTGATGACCGTGGTAGTACACAGTACAAGTACGTACTCACTCATCTTCAGAAAGCAAAAGTTGTGTTGTGTTGTTGCAGATTCTTAAGGGTCCTTTTATGTACTCTTTTTTAGGCACTTTGTCTTGTTATAGGTGGAAATCCCATTTGGATTTCCTTTTAAACCGTTTATCCTCTGCGTATGTGCGAGTTTACTCTCAAGACTCTCTAAATTTTTATTTATTTTTGATTTTTTTTTGCAACGACAAAGAAGACGGTAACAATGAGAAATGAGTAGGTGAGAGAGCCTTGAAGGAAATAAGTAAAGTCACATGTACAATATTTACACTCCAGGAGGCTCAAAAGTAAAAAAAAATGTAACAAGGTAAAATAGTTTGGTTAGGGTTCTCTTGTAAAGTATTCTAGGTGGATGGGATATATTTTGAGCCGATAGATATCTTTAACTTTCTTAGAAGTACATCTAGTCTGGTTCTGCTATTCAATAAAAATTTGAAGAAAGGGAAAAATGATGTTATTATGCGACGTAAGGCAAAGTATGATTGAGCGAATCAGATCAGATTTCGTTTATGTCAAGCGAGAAGTCTTGGAAGTCTTGATAAAGAAATTTGATATTAGGGACTTTTTTATATGTGGCTTGGGAATGTTGGAATGAAGAGTGTGGATAAGATTTGCAGAGAAAGGAAAGTGAAAGTGTTTCTGGATTCGTGGATTCAATACGTGACAGTTTTTTGTCTGGAGTTTTTTTCGGAGTTATAGGAATATAGTTTGCTACTGTGTAAGGATTTTAAATTATGAATAAAATTTAATGGTGTGAAATAAGAAATTCGCACGAGGTTGTAAGGAATATTCATTCTTTGTGTAGAAAAATATAAAGACGATGCATTTTGAACTCTGGGATTTAACAAGCTTTCTTTAAACAGCTGTACCTGTACAAACTTACCAATCAAAATTTAGACGTCGCAGTCTAACTTAGTTTTAATTGCAGCATACGCTTGTTTCCTCACGAAACAAAAAATCAATTATAACTAGATTATATGTAACATGCTTTTTAAATGAATGTATACAGAGTTTACTTTTCCCCAAACAACATGATACTTTTGCAACAAATATATAAAGAAACTAAAAACCCGAAGGGCTCCTTTAGATATTTGGTTAACAAATATCTGTTAATGTTAAACCTCTCTCTTAATCTTTGAATTTTTTGTTAAGCCAAACCCGATATCTCTAGAAACCCGATAAGTATTCTTTTCTTATTTTATCACTTATTTTCACATATCTATTGGTAAGAACTTTTAAATAAAACTAACCCATGGCTTCAATAGAATCAGAACGATCTTAAAAAGCCTTTACAACGTCATGTCATCAAGACAGCATGAATAGAGGTCAACAAACCAGCATGTTTCAAATATTTAGAATTACATTGACATATCAACGATTTCTATGCTTTCATTTTATCCAACATTCACTTTATGATTTCGTATACATCTCGATTTCGTCCATAGACCAACCCGACCAAGTACCTACGGAAACATTTCTTTTGTGAATCAGCTGTAGAAGTCTTTTTTTTGCTAAACAAAAAAATGTATAACAATAGACAATAAAAATAAAGATAGTAGAGAAAGCTTGATATTTAAGCATTTTGATATCATATTATCCTCTACCCCTGGAAGTACGCATGCATAGGCCTTTCACTATATATTCTTTCAATTCAAAGTAATTCTCTCACCCTGCTGTTTTCAGTCAGGGTCGTGTCTTAGTGGTTGCATCATACTGAAAGTAACTAGATTTCATTTTGGCTTTAAATACTGAGAAATCAGTTTCACAAGGGAGAAACTGGTATTACGCGTTACGTTTATTATTATTATGTTACGGTTCACCCTCCCTGCTTGCCTGCCCGACTCTCTCAACTCCCGGGTAATATCCGATTGGATGAGATCTATTTCCCTTTATATATTCCATGCCGTACTTTCCCATGCGTAATATTTATATCTATGGACAATGAGATAAAAAGGATATGGACAGATAGATGCAGACCACGCACTATGCTTTTTTTCGTTGAAATGAACCTATTCTACTAGAACCGTCCTTGTATATACAGAAACTCGGTAAATCCTTATGTGTTTCTCATGAAGTATAGTGATATCCGTTTTTTAGTAAATGCCTTTTGCCGTGATAGAAAATACCATGGTTGAAACAGAAAGAGGGGAATCAGAAACAGAAACTTTTAGTGAATGGGGTGAATGCAGTGACTAGACTTGGGAAATAGGGTGCCACCATCACTATCACCGGGTACCGCACAATCATCAACGAATGTAATAAAATCCGATGAATTTTTGCCAAAATATCGGTTAGCAAGCTTTTCTGTAGCATAAAATGCAGACGATAATCTAACTGATTGGAAGTTAAAGGAAAATTCTATTTAATTTGGTTTAGTGAGAGGTTGTTTTCTGAGAATTCGTTTTGCAAGACTCAGAACTGGATAATTGGATTATGTGATTAAACCAATCTTAATTTGCAAAACGTTGTTTTTCTCCAGAATGTCAGGTTTGAGTAGAATAAGTAAATTAATGTAACGTAGAGACGAAATAAGATTTTTGAGAGTTGTTAAAAATAAGTGCCTGAAAAGATTTCGGGTTTTAAGTTGCTCAAAATACATACTGATGATGACTGATGCTATTTATTATAATTTTTTGCATTGGATTAAGACATGAGTTCCGTCTCAGTTTGCGAAAAGGTTTCATCCTTCTTCAACTAAATTTCCTAAGAAATATTGTATTTCTACTGCTTAACGTTTCCCTCTTAACTTACCTAAGTATTTTTACTTCGTACATCATTATAATGACAGATATAACTGCTTGGGAATAGTCATTGAATAATAGAGTAATTAAAGTTGCGAAAGACTAGTGAAAAGTTCCCTGAATTATTAAAACGTCAAGAACGCATTTCTAGAGTACTTTTACTGTGAAAAGTCAAACTGCTTATTACAAAAGGTAATTTCAAAAGGAAAGAATGTCTACCACTAATTAAACCTGAAAGGAAAGCTAGCCTCGTCAAATGCAAAATGAATAATTTGTTCATGACAGATGATGATTAACGTTTCCATCATTGGTAAAATATTTACCACAAATACGAAATGCAATCCTACTTCAATCCTAACTCCTAACTCTAAAAACCTACTCAATCGTATCGAGCAACCGGTCTTTACCCGAGTTTTAATTCAAATCCGAAATAAACGTTAACTTGAGTAATTCTCACTGGGCATTCAATTTTATTCGAATTTTAGTTTACTTGCAGCTGATCTACACCATGTTGTGCGAATAAATAGTAAAATAACACACGAATCTTCAACAAATTATTTAAAAGACCATTTTGTTGATTTACTTTACACAATAACTCTATATAAAGGAATAAACACATCAGATTTGTATTAGGCAGTTCGAGAAACCATTGTATATGACCACGTACTTCTTTTTTGAGGGTATCGGGTTTTTCATAGTGAATAGTTCGTTTAATACATGGGAGTCAGTTCAAAATTAATGTTAAACTGGATTGTAATGCTTGTATGCATTTGTAGTGTATACCGTATACGGTACAGTAAGAAGGGCTTAAAAGGGGATTTTTTTATTTTGATTTGATTTGATAGCTATTAGATTTTAGATAATTAACTTAAATAAACTTATTAAATAACAATGTTGAATTCTATCATGCATTATTAGAGTCAAGTCTGAAAATCAAGAGCACACAGATTAGGTCGGTTTGTTCTTTAAGAAGCTAAGGGACTTGGGATGTCACCGGTATCAGTATTAAATAAACCCCGAGAAACGAAGGAAAAGTAATAAACGGTAATAAATAGGGAAAGAATATGGAAAAAAGTAAACTTTATTATTACCCATAGGCATATAAAGTACTCTCAGAAAGACATCAAACTTTCCTTGTGGAATCAATCATTCCGTTTTATTTCTCATTCACGATTTCACCTTGTAGGAAAAGTTAGTTGCGACAAGAAAGCACTTATCTTATACGTTAATTCACTTAATATATAAAAAACCTAGTTACTAAACCTCTTACTAAAATAACTTCCGGGGATTTTATGAAAATGTGCTTCAAAAACAAAAACTACTTGTTGTTGTAACTATTTTGTATCTTTGGTAGCCTCCTAGCCTTCAGTGTAAACTTAAGTTAACTTAAACCTTCTCTCAATTCTTACACGAATATTTAATAAGAACTTGTATTATAAAAAAATGTTGTTTTTGGAACAGGGATCCCTCAGGGCTTCACTAAGAAATTTGAAGATCTATCTTACTTTAAAAACTTTGCTAATTGACTCTTTCGAGTTACAAAAGCATGTGTAGCCTATGGTACAAAAGGGGAACAAATTACTTAAATTAAATATCTTAAGTTATATATTCACGTACTTAAATTTCAGTAGAGAAAACTCAATTTGTATGTTGTATATTTGTAAAACTGATTCCTTGATGCACATATTTATTTTACATGGGCTGGGAATAATTAAAAGTAGCAGTAACCCTATAAAGCTTTTTAATACTATTTCGGCTATTTGTGGACTTTTATTGCTATTTTTTGTGCTTTTTGTATATTTTATAATTTTAAAACATTTTATCTGAAGCACAATTGTGTTCATTTATTAATATTTGTCTTTGGTGATTGTAATTAACACTTAACTATACTAATAAAAATGATATTTACAGTTTTGATGATTCAAGCTCGATATCCAGTGGTATCTCGGACCTCAATGAAATTCCTACAGATTTAACAAGTTCTTCTGTCAACTCTGAACTCTCAAGTCCTTATGGGAGTTTGCAGGTTTGTTCATTGATAGTAATATGCTTCCATTAACTTTTCAAGTGCACTTACTCTCCTTACTTTTCAATGCTTGCAACTTATGAAATCTTACAAAATCAACAGTGCATACTTACATCAGTGTTTCTGCTAAGCTAATGCAACTACTTTCCTAAAAAAGATTTCATTGTTTGTTGAAACCTGAGCCTGGTTTTAAAAGAAAAATCTTCCATTTATTTTCTGATTTATGAAATGAATTACTTTTCGCATAAAATGACGAGAATTAATTTTGGAATTTATCTGATTATAATCATTTGTCTTGTGTAATTTCCACAATTTGATTTTAGCATGTATTTGTGTTAATTTCTCCCGAAAATGCTTGCAGTTTCTGCAGTATTTAAGAACTTTTTTATGACTTTTGCTTTTGATTACGCTTAGCAATGCCATTACGAATCATTCTTGCTCTAACCATTCTTGTTGTGAAATATTCTAATAATCGTAATCGTAACTAACTCTTTGTTCATGTAACAGCGTGGGGGTGAAGGAACTAACAGCTCAAAAAGCCAAGGAGACTCGACATACTATAAGCAACAAATAGATCCTCAAAGCATCATTTATCGCGTAGTTGGTTCAAGAAGTCGTCGATCCATTGAATCATCTAAAAGTCCCGATACTTCGATTCGCAGTCCAAAGTAAGTTCAACTTCAGAACAATCCCATTGAATTTCATGAGAATCCAGCAAGCAGGGGATTCATATTTCACTCAGAAAAAAACACAGCGTTTCATATCCGCATTCAGTTACGAAGATATAATATTATTCCTCGTTATAGAATATTGGATATTTCGGCAGTACTACCCACCACTACTATCATTATTAGCTACTTGCCTAAAACCAACCACCCGGGTGTTCTTTTCTCCGGCTTTATAGAAGCTGATGTTCCTTTACACACTGATAAGAAAGAAATATCGTTTTCTTAAGACTCACGAGACTCACAAGTAAAAGATGGTTACTCCGTTCTAATACAAAGCATTTACTTCAGACCATGCGTTATCTTCTCCGGATACGCAGAAATCGTTTATAGATAAAAACCTGAAAATGATGCATTCTTTCTTAGCCAGCCTTGACAAAATGTGTATTCCTAATGAGATTGATTCTATAAAATTTCAGATCCAGCCAAGGGGGACAAACCGGAGGAATCTCATTTAGTAGTTCGAATAAGTTGAACGGTGATTTGAAGCTTGGCTCATCTGGACATCAAAGTTCATTGTCTGGAGACCATTCAAGTAATAACACAAGCACTGGAGGCAGGGTCATCGCTCGAGAGAAATATTATCATCAGCATGGTGGCACGGGTACTACTACTGGTAGTGGTTTGTCATCTCCACTTGGCACCGGAGCCAACAATGGGATGCAGCAATCTGTTGTCTACCCGCTTTCTCAGCAACATCTTTCATCGTCCAGCTCTCATCATAAAAGGTCTTTGAACAATCTAGACCTCAAGGGGAACAAGAAAGGAATGATTGGTAAGTTTGATATCTGAGAAAAACATGTACTAATGCGTTTTTAGTATGTACATCCCTTCATGCAAATGCGTTTTATAAAATGTCTGGGAGGATAAACTATAATCTTTAGTAATACTTTTAAGAGTCGAGTGGTAGGTTTTTGTTTAAAAAAGTTGATTACTATAGAGTAGAGTTTATTTCAAGTTCTAAAATTTGAAGGGTTTAAAAAAGTGAAAAGGATTTTGTCTGAGTCAGAAAAGATTTGTTCTCAAGGACTGTCAGTCATTCAGACTAGATTTCAAGAGGGTCTTGTGTTTTATATCAGTTGATTTTCCTATTACT
>JAQGAA010002069.1:0-13626 GCA_034696425.1 Isotoma viridis | reverse complement strand
CTTTTAATTCGAATTTCCATTCACTTCTGGTCCAAAAGTTCGAGGAAGAAATTATTAAATCGTAAATTTATTTAAATCTTTTAAATCTTTTAAAGTGTAATTAAAAACAATACAATTTTCATAAAAAGTATTACTACCTCGTATTTAAAATTAATTAAATTAACATTCCGTTTTTATGTGGCATTACTTTTCTGTCTGCATTTGATATGTGTCATCATGGGTAATTAGTAATTGTGCATTTTTTTTCCTCCTACATATTCTGCTATTGTTTTAGATTGAGTAATAACAGATACAGTTCCAGTGGGTTTTGTTTTAGACAATTTAAAATTATAAAATGAAATGATGCAAATGAAAGTGCGCAAGTGTGTCATTTTGTCCTGTCCTGTGACCCGACTGGATGCATTCTTCATGTCAATCTTCGGTTTATTCCCCTTCCATTTCAAATGACATTCATCCCAAAATCACTTTTAATGTGACGCATTCTTAAATTTTCGATTAAAGCAATTAAATTTAGTTTACCCTTTGACGCTCAGTAATAAATATTAAAATATTTAAAAAAAATAAACCCCCAAGTCCTAAACAATAATAAGTATGGGTACTTCGATTGAGGAAAAATATCATCGTGAAAAACGAAAGCTTAAAATTCGTTTCTTATTATTGTCAATCACACTCACAATCATTCTCGGTTTATCTTTGATAACACCTCAAAGTCAAACAAATTTGGGTTATTTTGGCAATCGGAGTGTATTGATGATGGGCATTGAAAAATATCTTGGCTTCGATAAGATACTCAATAGAACTGAGACTTCTGCTAAAGATAAGTCTCCTCCTGAGAAGATTACTATGAAAGAAGCAATTCAAGGAATAGCTCAAAATGATCAAAGAATGTTGAATTACATCCGAAAGGAACATTTGATTTCTCCGTCATCTCTTCCTTACAATTTGGACGAACCCAACAAAGGTCCAAGGGCTGGTGTGGATAAACTGAATGCAATTGTGATGGAAATTTTTGGCAATGGCAGTAAAAGCATGGTGAGTCATCAAGTTAGAAATTATTAAACTCTTTTAAAAACTACATGAATTGAAATATTAAATATGCTTTAATTTTGATCAGCGAAATGGATTTTTCCTTGATTCTGGAGCACACAACGGAGAAACTCCTTCAAAGACACTGGTTTTCGAAAAATATTACGGTTGGAGTGGACTTTTGATAGAACCTTCGCCAATTGACTTGCCAAATCTGAGAAAGAAAAACAGAAAAGCTTGGATTGCAGATGTTTGTGTTGCACCATCAACTCAACCTTTAACCATGGAATTTTCCCATCAAGAAGGCTACACGGCTGCAAATCATTCAAAGAATCCAAATTCATCCAAAGAGAAACCTAAGGATTCCTGGAAATCTTATAAAAGCCAATGTTTCCCAATATTCTCATTGATTTCAGCCCTGAATGTCACTCTAGTGGACTATTTGAGTTTAGATGTTAAAGACTTTGAGCTCAAAGTCCTCAAAACAATACCCTTTGAATCTATTCTTATCAAAGTAAACAATCAAATACTAATAATTGTTTGATTGATTATGAATGAATAATCAATTGTAATTCTATTAAAATGATATCGTTTGCTATTCTTACAGGTGATCTCGGTGGAATTCGGTTTGATCCCAGAGGGCGAAGAAGCATTAATTGAATTCATGAAATCTAAGAACTATACAGTGGCCAAAAAGTTTTCCCAGGATTATGCCTTTGTTCACAGTTCTCTTAACTATACGACAGTACCTACTATAGAAAATAATTTAATCTCATTAAATCATTAATCAATTTTCATGGAATTGTGATTAAAAATGCACTTGTTTGTTTCAATCGTTTTATTTATATTGTTATACATCTTTTTACTAGTTGACATGATTCATCTCATTTAATTATGGCTAGTTATTGATCATTTTGGTTTCAGATTACCTTAATTTTTAACTCTCCGATTGTCAGTCGGGTTTACCCCAATTCTAATTTAATTATGTGATTATCTAAGTAGATTTAAAATTAAGAATCAAAATTGTACAATTTTAATTACTCTTTATGCTTATTTTCCTTATTCCCTTCAAAAATTTTTTGATTTTGTCAGATAAAACAATGTGCCTTTTTTTTAGAGAAAATTAACTGCTTTTCTTTGCCTTTTATGATACAACAATATGTGTAAAGACAAATTCAAAAGTTTCTCTTCACAGTTGTCTTTACTTGCAGTTTACAAACATCAAAAGTTTCTCTTTGCATTTAAATATACTTATATATTTAGTTATGTTGTCACTTGTCACCCATTTGAATTTTCCGGACGAGTTAACTCTTTCTAGGACCGTTTAAACGTTCTAGGACTGTCAACAAGTACGTGAACTTTGCAGGCCATGTCGATTTTCAGGCCAAAACCGCAGTTGGACCAAAATAACTTTTTCAGAGTTGACTTAAAGTTTTGATTTTTATTTTATTTCAAAGAACGTTTATCTGAGTATCTTAAAATTTTCTAAACTTTTTAATTTTTTGTTATATTATCGAAACAACTTCCAAAAAACGAAAAATAGTCATTTCCTGTGCATTAAGTTGAGTCAGGGATTTTAACGAAACATTTTCTTTGCCGTTTTTTGTTTTTTGATAGCGTGTTAAACGGTTTTTACGATAAAATAAAAATTAAATCTGTCGGTCATCTCTGAAAAAAAGTTATTTAAGTCCAAATGCGGTTTTGACCTGCAAAATTCACGGACGTATCAACAGTCCTAGGAAAAGTTAACTCGTCCGGGAAATTGCGACAACATATATAGTTTAGAGAAAAATACAATTTTCTTTTCACTCTTGTGTTTATTCGTAGTTTATTGAAAATTAAACGTTTGTCTTTGCTTTTAATTATACAATCGGTGCGGAAAAATAAAGGAAGTTTCTTGTCATCCTTGGGTTTACTTCAAGTTTAGAGAAATCAAAATTTGTCTTTGTCTTTCTGTCTTTCGGTGTAGAGAAAAGTTTAAAAGTTTCTTCGATCCGGTAATTCTTCCCAATTGCATAGTGAGATTTTGTGATATCTGTAAACTTATTGGATGCCCATTTAAATGCGATGAAATTTCCAGGTAGGTGTTTTTCCTTTGGTATTCCAATTCGAATCTCGTGACCCAAGACAATGTTATTTGGACAAGGCCCGTAAAACTTCTGGTAGGTTCCATTGTTACAAGTTATTGTGAGAAGTTACAAGATGTCAATTAGTGGCAAAATTACAAATTGCAATTCATAACTTTATTAAAATCTATCTCAGAATCAACAGTTGATAAAAATGCGAAACAACAATGCTAACATCTTCAAACATTTTTCCTTAATTATAGTTAAACTATTATATAGAGTATTTTGTAAAAATTATGGCAGAGTACAACATGAACTACCTTAGTTTACAATTGAAGTACATTATTCCTTCCGTATTTTTTGATTTAATTGCACCGTGCACAATTGTAACCTGAAAAAGGTCATATGGATTAATAATACATTTCCACTAAACATTTTTATAAATTTTTAAAGGATTTTCCAAGTGTAAAAGCCCATGCAAGGGGGAATTAATTAAAAAGCACGATATGTAGCCCTTTATACTTTAATTTTTATTAAAAACACACTTTTAATTAAACCTAACGTCTGTATTCCCTATCCAATTTTTCATTAATCCACCTTAAATACTTTCCCACATGGGTAAAAACAGAATAATAATTTTCCTGGCAACCCCCACTACTTTTAGCAATTCCAGCACTAACAATTCCATGAACTCTCCACATTTTGTTTGAATCCACGTCTGGAAATATGAGACCCCCACCACTAAAAAATCATCAAACACAATTATAATTGACCCTTCCCCTTTGACCCTAATAAATCTGAATAACATTATTTATTATTTCTCACCTATCTCCATCACAAGCGGAAGTCCCGTTTCGATACCCAGCACAAAACGTTGTACTCCTTACCAAAGTACCAAAAGTAGGATGAGCTTGTTTACAAGTAGCAGGATATACTATAGGAATCTTGGCTTCTTGTAATTCTTCCTTGAATTCATTATTAGATGTACGACCCCAACCGACAAGCTACATCAAAGTCAGAGACAAGTTCAGGTCAAAGTTCATTAAATAATTTACTTTCTTTGATTACCTGTCCCATAGTATCGAATCGAGAGTAAATCTCGTTATCATTTTCAGCCGGAAGACACACAGGTCTCACTCGGTCTGTTACTTCTGCTGGCTTTTATAATTAAACAAAAATTAAAAAAATTAAAATTGTATTAAATTGCGTGTTATATTCCATACTTAATTTCTTACCTTATCCAGCCAAATAATAGCAATGTCATTATCCAAATTATAATGATTATATTCCTCATGTACATTAAGATCTTTAACCAATCGATCTTGTTCTTGGCCATCTCGCTTGTTACCAAAACCTCGATAGAATTTACCCAAAACAACTTTAATCTCTCTTGGATTTCTTGCATCCGATGTGGATTTCCTTGTTACACAATGAGCCGCTGAAATCATTAATTAAACATAATTTAAAATTACAGGCAACTCAAAAAGGAACCTTTAATTCATAATTAATTCTTTCACACACTAACCCGTCAAAACAGCCCTAGGACTAATAAGACTTGCTCCACAAAAGAACTCAAACCTCCCCGACCTTGGAGGATCCTCTTGATAAAGGGCCACATGCCAAGGCCACTTTCCCTTTTTGGAAACAATTCCTCCAGTAATCAAAGCAACAGCATTGTCTCCACCCTGTCCACATATTAAACTACAGGTGAAACTACTACGACGATTTGACCATTGACCTCCTTGTTGACACACTCGTTCTGTATGAGGAGCACCCGTCAAAGGGGGACTGAAGTATGATCTGCACTTGTAAGTAGCCTTTGAGTCAATAGGCAAAGAATTTGAGGAACAATCAATGGGTTTGTTGTATTTATTAACACAGCTAATTTCAAAGCCTTTAGTATGATCTTCAGAAATCCCTGGACAACCTCCATTTGAACTGATGGGTTGTGTTGGTGGTTGAGGTCTTGGAGTTCGAGTTGAAGATATAACTTGTGGGGGTGTGGGTTGTGTTACTACTGGCCTTGGAGTCTGAGTTGGCCTGGGTGTGGGTCTCCTACCTTTACAGACTTCTATTGCTTCGTCATTTCCGCCTATTCAAAAGGTCAAAGCGTATTAAGTTTGTGACTTGAATCTTTTTACCTTACAAAAAGCAATTATGTTTTATGAAAATACCCCAGCAATCAGGTCTGCCATCGCATAATTTGTCTCTTGGAATGCAACCTCCATAACGGCATTTGTATTCCTTTTCACGGCTAAATTTTAAATTAAATTTGTATTTTTAATTACAATTATGTATACTTAAAAAAATTAACAATAAGTTACTAAACCTTACTCGCATGAAGTTGACAAAGTAGTTTTGCTACAGTCCCATTGTTGACTTCCTTTTTTAAAAAAAAATGTAATTATAACTAAATAAATAATTGAGCGTTTAAAAAAGTAAATGACTAAATTTAATATTTTTTTACCTCTTTCATCTTCTCCTTGTGAACAATCTCTAACGCCTGTGTAAAAAACACGAATTGTCAAAATAGTTAAAACTTTAAATACATTATTGTAAAAACCTTTCCTTTTAATTCAACTCTTACCATTGCATAACTTTTCAGTAGCTAAGCATTTAGTTCCATCGGAACATCTGAATTGATTGTGTTTACATGCTCCAGAGATTTGACTCCTTGTTTCTTAATTAACAAATTAAAAACAAAATATATTTTCTAATTAAACACAAAAAGTAAATTTTAATTACAATTATGTATACTTAAAAAAATTAACAATAAGTTACTAAACCTTACTCGCATGAAGTTGACAAAGTAGTTTTGCTACAGTCCCATTGTTGACTTCCTTTTTTAAAAAAAAATGTAATTATAACTAAATAAATAATTGAGCGTTTAAAAAAGTAAATGACTAAATTTAATATTTTTTTACCTCTTTCATCTTCTCCTTGTGAACAATCTCTAACGCCTGTGTAAAAAACACGAATTGTCAAAATAGTTAAAACTTTAAATACATTATTGTAAAAACCTTTCCTTTTAATTCAACTCTTACCATTGCATAACTTTTCAGTAGCTAAGCATTTAGTTCCATCGGAACATCTGAATTGATTGTGTTTACATGCTCCAGAGATTTGACTCCTTGTTTCTTAATTAACAAATTAAAAACAAAATATATTTTCTAATTAAACACAAAAAGTAAATTTTAATTAATATTTAGCTTTTGCACAAAAAAAAACATAAAATAGACTGATTTATTAGGAAAACAATTAAAAATAATATAGACATTTTCAAAAATATGAAATAAAAAATTTAAAAAAATTAAAACTCTTAAATTTATCCTTAAAAATAATTCTTAAACCTCTCACGCTTACCTTCAACAATGAATAAAAGAAATAAAACCCCTAAGGAACTAAAACCAAATAATTTCATAGCTATCTATTTATACGTTTATTTTTCCAATTTTAAAAAGAAAATTATATTTTCATCAACTCCTTTGAACACTTTCACCGGTTAATAATTTCATTAATAAATCCGAAATCCGATCAAATACTAAAATGAATATTTCAAAATACTAACGGTATAATACCCGAAATTATTTTATTATTTTACTGATCTCTCGGTGTTACTTAATCCCTTCTACATAAAATTGTTTACGGGTAATACTACTACACACACAGACAACAGATTAAAGTTTTAAGATGGGGGATGATTACTTTTCAATCCACTCCATTCTAAAGAGAATATCAAAAAGCAGAAAGGTATGAAAAAAAACAATATGCAAATAATATTATAACAAAGGATAGCTTCTTCAAAGCAGGTAATGTCATGCGATTTTAATGTTTTTTTTAGCTGAATAATTTTATATATTCATAGTGAGTCTTTGTAACTTGGTATAAGCACCCAGTAGGTATTTATCTTCATCAATTGTTCTTGTAATGATAGTTGATGGCAGTGGCAATTATCTTACCTAGTCTGGTCAGAGTGTTTCGTGTTTAAAATAATACACACAGTATGGATAAAGTAAGATCAAGAATGTATACTGACACTGGCTAAAACATAAATGTTATACAAGGTTAGGGAATCTGCCTTAAATCGCGTGCATTTATTCTTTAAAGTTTTTGGATGCTTTTACAAAGTTGATGGGGTTGGATTTTTTATTATTTTGGAGCCAGTTGCCACTGAAGCTTTAGAATGAACTTTTAAAGCATTTAAAATTTGTCCATTAAGGGGTCAGAAGGTCAAGAAGATGCGTAACCTTTGACTCATTCTTCATTGGCTAGAGACTACTTTTTAAAACTTACACAGCCACCCCAGTCAGCGTTTAAAAACACTTATTTTTTTCAAAAAGTGCACGCACGTGGCTAATGAACGGTCCCTTAAAGTAGTTTGGATTTTTGGAATAAAAACTGGTCCTGCATTTTGAGCACTACTTCCCAATCCACTAAATTACTTGGACATATATCAAGTCCTTTGAGAATGAAGATGTTCGTAGTAGTAGTAATGTTCATGTCTTATATGAGAGTTACTTACAAATCTAAATTGTTTACTCAAGATAAATATAAAAATGCTTTAAGTTCAACTGAAACTTACAATTTCTCAGAAATTAATATTATTTCTTTTTATGCAAATAATTTTTTAATCCAAAAGTTGCAAAACAAGTTGGAGATTTGTAAATTAGTTGCCATTATAATAAGACGTACTTATAAATATATTAAGTGCATATTTGTTTGCGGTTTTGCTTTTAAAAAAGTTTTATTTGGCATAGATTTAATTAATCTGAGTCTATTTTCTTTAAAGAGCTTATTTGCATACGGGAAATGCATTTTTGTTAATAATATTTAAAATATTCTATTTGGTTATGTTTATTTAATCATTCATTGTGGAGGAGGGGGCTGCTGCTGTTGTTGTCCTCTTGAAGGTGACGAAACAACTGTATACGGCAGTCTGGAATTTTAAAGACAATTTAGTTTAAAAAGTTTTCTTTAAAAATGCTCCATTTTTATTTTGATTATTTTAACTCACGTGCTAGAGCAAAACATTGCATCTTCATCAAACCCACCCCAGCAATCTAAAAGCATTTCAATCGATTTTTCATTTTTTTTTTTAATTTCATCAATTTTTGATTAAATCTTTTCTTATAAAACGCACCTGCAACTCCATCACATCTCTTTGGTCTTTCCAAACATCCACCCAATACACATTTAAATTCTTCGGGTCTGATTTTTTACACAAAAAAATAAAATATTTTATCAATCAGTTTAATATTTCAAAGAAAACAATTAAATAATTACTAAAAAAGATGAATTACCCGCATTTAGTATTATTTGTAGGTCGAGTACAGTCCCATTGCTCATTCCCACTTTCATCTTGTCCATCATCACCTTCAAAAATCAATATCCATCCATTTTAAAACAAATTCCACCTAAATTAAAAATTCCATAGACTTTTTCAAAAACTTTATTTTAAAAACTTACAATCTCTTGTTCCATCACAAACTTGAATAAGTTTCAAGCACTTTCCTCCAGTATCACATCGAAATTCATGGAATCGACAAGGGTTTTTTAATTCTTTGACTACATCTTTTATCGGCATTAACTTATAATGGGATCTCAATTCTGGAGGAATAACTGGGCGAGGTTTTACTGGTCGACTTTAAAAATAGATTTTCAACATAAAAATATCAAACTTTCACTCATTTTAAAAACAAATTTTTTCAAAATTTAATAAAATTGGCTTCAGTATAACCAATAAGAAGTAACTTACGCTCCAACACATGTTTCAATAGCTTCGTCACTCCCCCCAACACAATCAAAATGCCCTAAAAAACCACAAAATTAAGTTTAAAACAAACCATTTATCTTGTAAAACCTTATAAAAAGCTATAAACTTAAGAAACCCCATAAAAATCCAACTATTAGCCCAAAACCGTAAAAAGGCACAGGCCACTATTAAAAGAATTACGGTATTCAACTCAAATGAAATGTTCCAGCTATACTCAAAAACTCAACTCACCATCACAAGCTCGACTGTTATTCACACATCCACCGAATCGGCATTTGAATTCATCAGCTCTACAAAAACGTAAATAAGAATTATCTTCAAATTACTAAATTTTAAACTAAATTAAAAAATTTTGACACATTTTTTCGAAATTTTCTCAAATTTTGAAATTGAAAAATGCCGAGTTAATCCAACAAGTTTGCAATTTTTTCTTGAAACTCATCCAGCCACCTAAACTTTACCATTTCCCAGTCCAAACCTCCCCAACGTTTTCAAAAATTCTTCAAAATTTCCAAAAACCACACCCAAAATTCACAAAAAATTCCAAAAACTTACAAACACTCGATAGTCAAAGTATCCTTATTACAAATCTTTTCATCATCTCCTCCAGGACATTGCCAAATTCCATCACAAACTTCCCCCGGAGTAAGACACAACGCAGGGCCACTCCCTCGACTCCCTTCACACCGGAATTCCCTCAGTCTACACGAACCACTAATGTATTGTCCATCTATTCCTGAACTCAAATTAATTCAAAGTTCTTCCAAACCAATTATAACCCAAATCAAAATCCTTTCTTACCATTAATAAAATATAATTGATGAATTAAAAAGCATCCTAAAATTCCACAAGCAACACCTGAAAATACAAAACTCGATTTGGAAGATACTCGATACATCTTTCCTTTTGGGATAAAATTACACAACTAATTTACAAAAAAATATGTTTACACTAAAGATGACCAAAAGCCGTAGGGGTTTGCATCTTCCAAAAAATGCGTATAATAAAAGCAGCTTTAGCTCATATTATTATTTGCGATCTGATAATGATGGGATTTCGTTTTTTTGCACAAGTTTTAATGAAGATGATGTTCTAATGAAGGGTGCAGGATCTGGTAGTGGTGGTGTTCTTATAGCTAATCTTACTGGACAATAAAACAACCCAAGATCTTCTTCATCTTATACAATTTATACAGAAAAAAGTCCTATGCATCTTGCCAGGACCTTTAATATAACGAGTGACTCACAAAAAACATTCCACGTTCGTCACAATTTAAAGATGATTTCATATCTTTTACTACAAAAAACCTCACACACCTGTATAATATGCACACCTAGCTAAAAGAATCCTCAAAGAAACCCCATAAATTATAATTTCTTTGTATAAATATATGATTACTATTCTGAGGTAATAATTATCCTGGGAAAAAGCAGATTATTTACAAAATTGACAAAAGATTTGGTATTTAATGTTGTTTTAGATAAAGAAATGAAATCAAATTTACAATACACAAGATCTCAAAGTCAGAATAAATTTTGAATTTTGAATTACAAAAAAGCAATAATTTATCTCTTTCTGGACTTGACAGGTCTATCCATATTATCTTCTTCATCTCGATCCGACTCAGATCCCGAATAAGGTCCAATATAAATGTTATCATACTTAGGTCCAGGAATATGAAGTGGCATAAGTTGAGACGGTTTATATCTTCTCTGTCTATTAGCAGCCCCAGCAGCGTTGTTAGTCGCTGTTGCTGGAGCATTATTAGAATTATTCTGAGCTCCAGCACTACCAGGACCAGGAGTAGTAGGAGGATTCTTAATATTATTATGGAGATTTCCACCACCACCAGCACCAGAAGAAGGTACAGGCATGTTTTCATTCCTTCCAGAATTTCCACCATGATTTCTGTTGTGATGCATCATAGGATGAGACTGGTAGTAAGTAGTCGATGCTGAAGTCATTGTGACAGGACCCTTCAGAACTTGAACAGGATTCGGGCCACGTTGAGGTCCTTGGGCCCTGCTACTCGTCACGTATTCTTCCATATGGGCAAGATCATAGGTTGGATTATATTTGAACTTTTCCTTATATCCGGCTGTAGACTTTTGACGATACTCTTGTGGAAAATAACTCTTGTGATGATTAATAAGCCCTCCTGACTTTGGTGGTTTGCCATTATTAGGATCAATACTGCCAGCAGTTTGCTTATTGTAAAGTCTTTCAGTAACCTTGTCAATAGTGTCTTGACGATGGGTTTTCAAATGTTCGTAATTAAAATTACGTCCGAATCCGGGAGGAAGTCTGGGTCCAATTGTCAATGCGTGATGCTGAGGCTTTTCTACAACTTCACCTAATTTCGATTGGGATTTTTGAGATTTTCTTAATTGACTCAAACCCGTGTCGACTTTAGGGGAAGTGTGAGCATAAGGGCTGCTACCAGCTGGCAAGTGAGATTGAGGTTTGTGGTATTCCAAAAGGTCGTCATTGAAAGTCAAAGCTTTTTTTTGTTTATGGCTGATAGTTTTTTGAGAAGGGGATTGACGTTTTGTTACATGTTCGCTGATGTGAATGGGTGGGGTTTTTGGTGGCTCTCCACTTATCTATTTAAAAATAAAAGGAATCAATCACAACCGGGTTTCTTTACGCAATTCGGATTGCTTATGGGTAAACTGTTGTAAATACCCGATTAAAATTCTCAAAAATTTTTAATTTTTCTAATAAAATGTTTCCAGTAGCAGGATCCTTATTCCGCCAAGGGATTGCATGACCTGCAGCACCTCCCTTTGTTGTCTTTGCTCCCTCAGCCTGATAATACTTTCCTCCGTTGCTGCTCGAAGCAATGCTTACATCATCAGGGTCAATCGTATGAGCTGTTGCAGCAAGTCCTAACTTTTCCATAAACTCTCTATGCCCTGCATGAGCTTCAGCAATTTTTTTCCATACTTTCACTTCCTTTTTGTCTTGTCCTGTAGTTAAACTTCCAGAGCTACCTTGACCGTTACGCTTGAACAAAGGGGATTGAATCGTTAGATGTGGGCCCGTTCCAGCGTCTATGGAATATCAGGAGGATTGCTGTTACACAAAACAAATTTCATTTTGTCATTGTTTAAGCTTATTTTTATGGCTTTCATACATGAAGATGGATCTTGAAGCTTGACATTGTCTTTACTGCCAGTTTTGTCAGCCAAATTGGACATGATTAATAATATCTAAAAAATTATTGGTGGTGGGTGGCCCAGTTAATTTGACAAAAAATAATTTAAATCACGTAACAATTTACAAATACAATTTTGAAGTCATTGAGATTCGAAAATTCACTAGGACTTTGGGATTTTGATATTCACTTAGAATTTTGAATTCGGTAGTCCCTTCTAATCAAGCTATCTTACACACTATAAGGTCTCACAGTGTGAGAATAAGGTGAAGGGCACTCCGGATTTTAAAATTTACATCCTTGTACATGGAACAGTCACATTTCATTTCAATTCGGATTTTAAATATACTTTTGTATTAATAACTATCATGGCAACTATTGAGTACAAAGATGAGAGACGTTTTAGATACCCGAATTATCCGACTCCGAGGCTCGGGAAGATAATAATAATAAGTACACGGGTTTTTTTGAAAACTTATTCTCTAATTTGAATTAAATGAAAATCGTTTTATTATTCATTTAATGTTTCTTTAAACAAAGTTTAAGGTTTGTTATGAATTCATTAAATGAGCAGAGTGAGGTTTTAAATACACATTAACATTTAAAACAAATGCATAGCAGCACTAAATAACCTTGAAACGTTGTACAGTGTAAATTAAAGGTATAAGTACATTTACTTAATTACTAACCGATTCTACTTACAAAGATATATATAATAACCAACTTTTAATTGCATTCGATTAATTATTCTAATTAGTAATTTGGTTGGTTAACTATACAACAATCTAACGGGATCCCTATTTCGTGCTAATTTAATTACTAATTGCAATATATTATCACAGTTAGATATATTTAATATTAAACGCTACTTTTAACCAATTAACACTTTTTACGAATTCCGAATAAACCTGACATTATTTTATACGTCAAAATAATTCATTTAATTTCATTATACTCAAAACTGTTGAAAAATACGTCCAAAGGAGCCAGACAGGATTATTCAAAGATGTTGAAATACTCTGACCTCTCACCGAACAAGTCTATAAAATAAACAGTAAATCAAAATTAGACTGAAAGTTTATAATTTTAAAAACAAATACAAAGCTATAGAATAATTTGTAAATAGTATTTATTACTCTTTCTTAAGAAGAAGAATTTCATCCTTAGTAAGTCCATCCCGAACTGATTTAATTTCGATTTCTTTATTACCCCCTGTAGAGCAACAAACCGCCTTGACATGAAGTAGCCCTTCTTCGTCGCAAGAAATTGTCACGTTAATCATTTGGGAGCGCGCTGGACCAGGAGGGATGCCTGTCATTGTAAACATTCCCAAGAGATTGTTAGAGTGGGCCGTTTTTCCTTCTCCTTCATAAATTTTAATTTCGACATCTGTTTGATTTTTTTGAACCGTGTTGTAGGTCTCTGTTATACTCTTCGGTACTGGAGTGTTTCTCGGGATTATTATAGAGAAGCCCCCACCTTTAACTTCTACACCCAAGGATAGTGGAGTGACATCTGAAAAGCGTATGCTTGCTAGATTAACCGCTTTAGATCCGTTTAAAATTGCTGCGTGTATTGCAGCACCTTGAGCAACAACCTCATCC
>JAQGAA010002068.1:0-13627 GCA_034696425.1 Isotoma viridis | reverse complement strand
CAACGACATTTGAGAATTGATGTGTGTATGTAATTCTGATGTTTCTATATTAGACGTGATATGCATACACGAGGATGACAAAATGACCTACAGAACAAATAACGGAGAAGAGTTCTTTAGCAAAACTCATTCCCATTTTCTTCTATTCTTCATAACAATGGAACATACAGAGTAGTAATAGTAATAACGGTCTTTGAACGACAGTAATGAAGTTAGGAAAGTCTTTGGAGTGGAATTGATAGTTATAAATATAATACCATCAAGGAGAAATAATAATAATACCACAGATACAAGATGGTAAGTTTGTGATCGTAAGGCTGTGACAATGCTGGCGATAATTTTGGACGACGATGCACAGATATAAATATAATGGAAACATATTATTTGAAACTGATGAAGCAACGGATGTACATGGGAAAATAGCTGGGGCCAAATACGGCCACAAAATCCTAAAATTGAGTAATAATGCTAGTAATAAGACAATTAGCGAATATTGATCTGAATGATGGTATAGAATCAAGTTCCATTTTAATTGCTCATTCTGTTATACGCCGGACCTACTTTCTCTTCACAAGTTCTATTATATTGTATTGTGTAAAGTGAGGTAATTTGGGAACGGCATTAAATGAACCAGATGCATAATTGAAACTCGACAGTAGATTTTTAGATAACATTAACTCTCGATTACATTAGTGCAATAACACGAGTGTGCATGCCAGCTCTAACTTGCACTTCACTTTCACTCTTGCTTAAAAGACTTTTCTAGACAATTCTGCTAATTTACTTATATTATATGCAATGCAAACAAAAAATTATTTACCTCTTTAAAACACAATGTAATACTGTTTCGAACTCATTTAAAAACTCGGGTAGTCGGTTAGTTTAAAATGCTAAACGTACGAAATTCTACTTTGTCTATTTATATCACCATAAATATAGTACTTGAAAGGATGATTTGAGTATAAGTCTTATCCCATGTGTTTTGTGTCTCAATCGTTTTCCCCCCAATGCTTCCTTGCCTTTTTTAAATTAAAGCATTTTTTTACTTTCCATCAAATTAAATTAATCACCTGAGATACTTCCAAAAATAATTTGAGGTGACACCAAGCAGATAAAACATGTTTTATTTTTTTGACATTACAAAAAGAATTCTAAGGCGACAATAAATAATTCTTGAGTTCATTATAATTACCAAGAATACTTAATGATAATACAGAAGTTTATGTTCACCCAAATGACAAATCAGGCAGAAGAAGTCAAGTCGAATCAGCATTTTTCCCTCACACAAACTTTTAACTTTTACTTACTTCGATTTTTCAGAACATTTCCTCCTTATCTGAAAATTTAGCTCAATAAATTACTTAACCTAATAAGCACCATAATAATTATATTCGTACGAGGTTTAACCTAATATTTTATGATTATATAACGATCACTTCCTTTCTCCAAAACACCACAAACGAAGAAATAACTTAATTTGTCAGAGTAGACCAATTCATGCAATACTGATAGTACTGAACAGTTCAGTTTGTTTTTAAGAACTTTTTAAGCCGTTTTTAGTAGGTTTCACAATCTTAAATTACCACTATATATTTTTCACGTTAACTTTCACTAAAAATTTACACGAATAAATTTCACCTGTGGGCACCTATACACATAGACTTTAGACTACCTCGAACATTTTTTAAGTTTCTAACCTTCTCCATTTTACGAATGCAATGTTTAAAAAATCGTTTTGTAATACTCACGAAGTTTTACCAGTTTTCTAGTCAATTAAAATTATTAGTTCGTAAACATGAGATGTCCGACTTAAAGAGTCTATAAGCCAATAATATTATCACTACCCATTGTTAACAAGGAGAAAGCAGTTTTTGCTTAGAACGTGGCAGTCTTGCCGGTTGTACTTTGAAGAGAAACAATTTAGTAGACGCAACTTGTTCAAATGCTCAAGCCGTACTGTACCATCAAAAAGGGAAAAAGAAAAGGCACTTGATGATATTTCTAGCTCAAGCTGTGTTTCCTCCTTCCTTCCTACGGTTTCCCGGGACAAAAAGGGGTTAGTACTTATCCAAAAAGCAATCTCCATCCAGCCTCCGCTACTTCTACCACCATGCACTATTGCCACCGCGCATCATTTCTACTTTGCTATTTCCCACACTACTACACTATCTCTTCTCTCGTACGTCGTATGACATTGAATTGCACGGAGAAAGTTACAAGTACAACATGCCACCATCACCACTATTCGAACAAACCAACAGTAATAGTTGTAGTACGAATAAAATGCATGAAGTCTTTCTTTTTTTCTAAGTCTCTCTGCCTCTGCTACTTTCACTTGTCTCATAGTTCTGCTTGCTACTCATATGAGTGTACAAACACAAGTGCTTTCACTGGCTTAAAAGAAATGTGCATTGAAATGGTTGTTGTATAAGCCAATAGATTCTAACTAAACTAAATCAGTTCCTTCCTCTAGTATCTTTTTTCTGCAAGAAATCCCTTTCTTAATTCCATGCATAGTAATAGATTCTCATACTATCTGGCTGTACATCTGTACTCAAGGAATTCGATTTCTTTTTCTCTCCCTCTGATAATATCATAATAGTACCTTAGGTGCTTTCTTCTCTATCTACGAATAGATTTTACTACAAGTATCATCAAATACAATGTACAGTATCAGTATGCAATCGTCGTAATATGCCCCAGTCAGTAGAAGTAGTAGAGCTTAAATGATGCCGGACTGGATTGCACGGTAAAGATAATATAAGGCTACGCTTGGTCATGGTACAACTGTTTGCAGGAACTGAAGCATTTCTATTTATGCATAGTGTCTTAGAGTATTCTTAGAGTATAAAATGTGATAGGGAGCTTGGAATAAGATATCTTAGTGGTACTAGTAGATCCAAGATTAAGGACTTATCTTATCCCAGTTGGTGAACTCTGATCCCCTGAGAAAATGGAATGGAAAAGCTGCACACAAACAGATCATCATGCACAGAAAACGAAGAAGTGGTTGATAAGAAGAAAAAGTTGGTTTTCAAGTGTTCAAATTCTCTCCACGACCGAAAATTCCAAAAATGTGCACTAACGTGCAATAAGAAGTCTAACTTTCTAAGTGAGGTATCAAAAACCATTACTACTTTATAGATTTGTTTGTACTACTTCTTTGAAAATAAACTAGAGTTGATTCCTTCTTTCGAAATGAAAGCATAGTTGATAGTGGTGAAAGTAAAGAGAGTAGCAATAGGTAGTAGTAGTATCAGAGGAGAGAGAAAGAAGATGCCGTAGAGACACGGTTGTACTACTTGAGTTTTGGAAAATAACATCACTCGTAGTCCCATACTGACAAAATCTATTCCAAGTCTTGCATGAGTTGACTCTCAGCACCCACTTATCCATCTATTACCACCCATTGAAGAAGAAGATTGGGAAAAGGAACTTTCACCACTACCTCATCTCATAGAGGGCCAGTCAATTCTAAGAAATCACATTTTCTTTCTAGTCCTAGTACTTCCTATCTTCATCTTTTCCCATCCTACGTATCATCAAGATCATCATCACCTTCACATATTATCTCTTTTGCTTTTATTCTACTACCACTGTAACACTTGAGCTCTAAGGTAGTACTGCATCTTTTCAAAGGAAGTTTCCTCTCTCAAGATACATTTCATCTTTTATTCAACTCACACCATCTAATCTTCTTCTTCCTCTCGTTTTCTCTTACTCTATCTTTCAACACACTTTACACAAATCCTGAAACAAATTAATCTTCATTTTGCTACTTTTTCCCCTTTTATTACTTCTCAATGAGTGTGATTCGTCTTTTTAACTTTCCATTCTTTCATCAATCCTTCTTATTGCTTTTTAGCCAATACATGTATATTTACTAATATGCTACTTACTAATAAGATTGAATCATCAAAATCAGACAAAATAATTTATTATCTCGAATTAACTTGATAAACATTTTACAATAGCTCAAAATTCGTTGTACATTTCGAATCATTCTTGAATTTTAAACCACATGAGTTTCTTTTTCTCAACAATTTTTAAATTATACTTCGTAATTTTAAATCAAAGTGTGACTAAAATTGAACCTATAATTTTCTTTATAAGTCTTTATAAGTATATTTTTTTGCTAGTAAAATGTTTCAACAGTATTATCAAAGTTTTCGGTTATCATATTTTTTTCTATCATCAATTAGCTATGGTGTCGTTAAAGATGAACTAGATTAGCCTCATCGTTTTAGAGTTGTCTAAATACCTACGCATAATTCAGAGATTTGAGTAAATACATCAAATTCCTGGGTTTCCTAATACAATTCGTTCTGCATTAGAATTTCAAATTTGTTGGTCCATTTAAATTCAATAATAAACCCTTTTTAATATAGCCCCACTCATAATCGAGAATGTTCTAAAATATATCTTACGATGAGTAATCCTTCCAGTTGAAACCCATAATGGTTAACTATCAGTTTCGTGACAAGAAAAATTTAACGTGCTGTGAACTAGAAGGTTAGACGACTGTGAAAGTAAAACAAGCAAGCGTGTTTGAGTTGTTTGGCTTTTACTTCTACTCAATGTGAAGAAAGTCAGACACTGTGTTACAACGAGTTATATTTTCTTGCACAATATGGCTGTGGTGGTGATGAGTCAAAAGTTTAAATTCAAAAGGCAGCTCATGAGACCTTTGTAATGGATGATACACCTAATTCTAATGAATTCTTTTCACGTCGTTTTGCACGAGTGCATGAGCCCTGTCAGCATGGAATGGAAGTCTTATGAATTTTAATACTCATTCATAACCCTTGCTACAAACTTTCTCTTTAAGTCCAATATTGTTGTAATAGACTATATACGCTCTTTGTGGTATCCCAACCACATGACTAAGAATTACTTTCTTTTAACGAGAGTGGTAGTCTAAGCCATTTTAGTCATACAGTGTCACAAAACGCGACTGCTGTGGTTAAGACAAGGCAGACTGCTGTTTTATTCAGAAGGTATAATATTACCGCTTTTTCTTTTTGTTTCTTTCCTTCTTTCTTTTAAACTCATTGTAAAATTCAATTTAATTTAATGGAAATGGGTATTCAAAGTCAAAGTAGGTATAGCAGTTGATATAAATTCCGTCATTCATTAGTTAAACTCTTTTATCATCTTTACGTCTTTCCACTTTATGGTACAAAAAGATTTGAAATAAAATCCTGTACGAGATCGTAATCCAAGAAGTAATCTAGATCAGAATGTTAGTAGTATAAAGTACTGATAGAGTAATATGGAATTTATGGAAACGAATACATTTGGTTGATGAAATTCCAAAGAGAAAGCACTTCTGAGATGCAATTTTCGTGTGCTCCAACAGAAAAATTTGATATACTAAAATCTCTATTGAAATATGAAACTCTCTTTTCAAAGGCTATCTCTTCTGATGTAAATGCATTATCCCGGTTTACTTTTTCATCAATAATGGAAGGATGACAATATTGATGGCAGAACGAGACGGTTCGAAGGTATCTCCTATTTGAATTATTAGCATTCATTGAGTACTTTTAGCTTTTTAGTATAACCACCAAAATGTAAGGTAATTCCTTTTATAACTAGGTGTGCTCCAGCAGTGATCCAATCCTAGCGACGCTTCAAACCCGAATCCGAATAAAACTTACTTGACAAGAAATTTAAAAGAGAATTAAATCATCTATCTTAATGCCACAAAAAGCTTAAAGCCTGAAATTTCTTATTAAAATTATTCGCATAAATAAGGATTGATTGATCTTTGCTCTGTAAGTCGTGCTAATTATGCTGATATTTCGTCCTATGGATCGGTGCCAGAACTTTTAGTAATTTAGGATGGTGAAGCTTTTGTTGAATACACCGAAATCAAATGGGACACTTGTATTAATACGCACGTGCTTAACTCATAACGCTTTACACATAACAGTTTGACTTTTCATGAAGAATTCATTAAAGTAGATAGGTACTAGATTTGTCTTACGTTATTTTAATAAATAAACATAAATTTATATTGATTTTAAAACATGAAATAGATGGTCGTTTTCATGAATTGAAGAAGATTGAACAGACCAATTGTTATGGATTCCGTTATTTTGGGACGCACACAATGATTTTGCAATTACCACATCAGAGACAACTGAGACAAGCTGGGTTGAGATGAGTTGGTATAACTCAACCAAAAGTAAAGATATGCATTAGTTTAGTAATTTTTTTCTTATCATTTACACTTCTGCATTTCCGTAAGCGTAAAACCAGCGAAATATCGATTTCAGTATTAATATTTTTAGTATCTTTAGCTTCGTCTTGCTTATGCGATTCTGTCACTGCAGATGGTTTTTTCTTCAAGTACCGTAAATACCTAAATAAATGCCCCACCGAAATAATAACCTTAATAACCACCCCTGTCTATAAAGTGTTTCAAACTATAAATGCCCCCGAAATAATAGCCCCATCAAAATTCCTGTTGTTGTTCATGTTCATGCAAATAACTGATAGTATACATAGATAAGAAACAAATAGATTATGGGAAGGTGCATGTTTTACAGTATTTCTTTAGTATTGTTGCTCTCCTGGTCTAATCTTATACCCAGAAAATTAAAAAAAATGGATAATCCCGATTTTGAATTTGTTGATGGGTTATTAAACTTGGAAATTGAAAAATGTATTATTTTGCGTAATAGATTTTGTTAATAAAAATGGGAGTTTTTTATCAAAAATTTTGAATTATTCCCTTTGAAACATTTGTTCCCACCCCTTCTCCCCCCCCCCGAAATAAATGCCTACCTTTTTCTAAAGTTTGAAACATTAATGGCCCTGGAACATTTATTTCGATATTTACGGTAAATAGCATCAGCCTATGATAATCATTTCTAGTTCAGTAACCGATTTCCAAACTAAGAGGTAAAATGTACACATGAATATTTCACTTTGCTAAGACCATTGCAATTCTATCACTGGAAATCCGTGTAGATATGAATATATTAGTTAGGCACCTAAGTAAGCAAGTATAAAGCAAAAGGGATGAAGAAGGATTCATGAAAGGGATGAAACTTAGATTGTAGAAAGTTTTTCAACATTTTACAAGCATTAGAGACTGCTGAGAACTAAAAGAGCTAGGATATTCTTAACTTTCTCATAAAGGCCCCTGCGCCAACTGGTGCTAGTTGGTATTCAAGCTAAGTTTTTTGACTATCATTGTAATTACATCCAGGTACACGGAAGGGTTACCACTACTATCGTGAGCTGTACAAAGTGCAACTTCTTACTTGAGTCGAACCTCATTCATTTTCTACCTCATCCTTAAGGCTTCTTTCTAATATTATGAACCCTTCCTTATTCCACACCATCAATACATCCACAGTTCTGAGTTATATTGAGTGTCTGAAGAGTGAGTTTTATGTCGCCATAAAATTTAATAATATCTGCAATGCTTAAGATTAGCCTAAGGAAAGATACACATCGAAAACTTGAGTAAATTCTTGAATAAAAGTGAAAGCACAAGGGGCAAAGCTATCTTGTTGCTGTTGATGCCTTCACAGACTGCTACTGACTGAACTCCTAAAACATTATACTTACAACCAGTACTACCAACACTTTCACTCTTAACACTAAGTAGTAGACTTTACTCTACTACTACGACTACTACACTTACGCTAGGTCTTGATTCTTTCCGAGTTCATCTTTAAAGAGAAAGGTCACAAGATACCCGTCTAGGACCGACAGAGTGCAGGCAACGAACAAAATCATATCCAGGGTGAATCCTTTCTACTTTCTTCGCTTTTTTCTTAGCTTTCTTGCTATGGCTTTAGTGAGACTCAATGCTTCTACAGATTCAATGGTAAATGTTAAACCAGTACCAAAGAAGCATTGCAGAAATGGATGGATGTGGCGTGATAGTACACTTTCTCCATGCCCAAGAGATAAATGCATGTGCAAGGTGTGTTTAGAAAATATGATGTGTACTTCTAAAGATCCTCTAAACTCATCGAAAGTACTTTATTTTACATCTGTCCTGTTGATATTATAATATAGTATGCTAGTAGTGCTATGTAGTAGTTAGAAAGTATAAAGTAGATTTTAATACTTAAGACTTTCGACTTCGAGTCTGTAAGACTTTCGAGAAATTGGCTGCAAGAATAAATTTAAATGAAAAAGTTATTTCAATGGTGAGAAAATTCTTCCTCAAAGCATAGGGTTTATTCAGCTTCATATGGATCCGACAAAAATTCGTCATAATACGAGTCTAAGATTAAGTAATTCATTTTACATTAGTAACCCGTACCTGTCACTAAACTAAAGGTTCTCCATATTGGCATCGTGTTTTAAGTGGATGAACTTGCAGTACAAGAGAAATAGGTTGGAAGGAAATATAATAATACATTTTATGTATATATTGTGTTCAGCATCCACCCCACCAACAATCCTGAGTTCTTATCTACATTCACACTGCCAACACTTTTTGGCATAGCCATCTTGCCAAGAATACATATTTCATCTTGTCCTAGTCCTAACAATGATGTAGAACAAAGCAAGAACCATGGTTGACGCGTAAGCGTAATATACATATTTCAATTTTTCTGTCTTTTTAAGATCTTTAGTCAGTCAGGTATGTATGTTGCAGGCAATGTCAATTATCAAAGGAGACCCTAGGTTAGGATATGTTGACGGGGATTACTCGTTAATTATTAATAGCTGATCAAAGGCTAGGGCATGCTGTCCCAATAAAGTAACGCCATTTTTCTAAATTAGAACAAATGTTGTAGTCTGCTGTCAAAGTGTGCCACAAGTACGTCAACAACTTTAAAAAAAGCTCAACATTTTTTTAGTCGTAACCTCAGGCAATATAGCTATGGGATCGGCTTTGATTGTGCTATATTACTAGGGGCTTTAATCATGAGTGGTTATTTCTAAGAATATATAATAATATAAAATATTTTAGTCAGTCACAGTCCACATGCTCTAGACCTCAACAATGCACGTTACTTTTTTTACGTTTTTTTAGATGCCTATATTTATCAATACTGCAAATGGGATTTACTTTTCCGGGGAAAAATTTAAATAAGTAAAAAGGGAATTTCCAATTTGGGAGTTTGAGACCGACAACGATTCATACATTTCCTAGTAAATAAAACTCCTATTGTCGTATTATCTGTTGGTGATGGACTGATGGGTAATCAAGTGGGATCTATTTCACGTTAGCTTCTACTTTAAGACTTACTACATCCTTCACGATGTAGACCTATGTGGGGGAAGTGAAGAGAATATAAAAGAGGACGTTTTAGAACTGCTTTGCTTCGTTGTAAATGATAAGTTTGCAAAGGAACATCTATAGACTCATTTCGTCTATCGTTTTCACATAAAATATTTCTATCACTACCACTTTTATCCATCTATCCGTTTCTCCTTTCACTTCTCAATAAAAAGTAAAAGAAAAGTCGGCTTGAGAAGAAGCTTTATAGATTGGGTGAAATGTCGACATGAGCTGGACATTACATTGGGGCAAAAAAGAAGGTTATAATTCATGTTCCTCTTCTTCCATCTAAAGTAATATTATTAGCCAACCAGCGAGCATCCACCATTAAGTAAGGAATCTTTTACTCAGATTCTCCATCCACTCACTTTCTCAAGACATATCTCTCTCCACCATAGATATTTTATTCTCTTTAGAAGATGTTACAACTACTACCCTCACCAAGACTGCGCCACAATCACCCTGGTATACAAGGGTTTCTATCCTATTTTTCCCAAAGAACTGAAGCCAACCACGGCAGAAAAAGTAGAAACATTTTAGCTTTAGCTTTGATAAGTGATCAGCTTCCCTGAGCTTTCTCCAACTTTCTCTCTCTCTCACTCACTTTCTCCCATTTCCCTGCTGACTTTTGAAGGGACGAGCATGGAATGGCAAATCTGAAGTGTACTAAACAAACTGTTTTATCTCAAACCTTAATGCACCAGCTAGATGTTCGGTTTAGTAGAGTAATGATCAAGAAAAAGATAGACATTGAGATAGAGAGACTGGCCACATCGAAGTACAAGACCCAATTGACCCATGCAGTGTAATTGAACAAGGAGATGGATTGGGGCGATTAAAATTGATTACACTTAAGTATTTTCCCAGTGTACAAGAGAAACTTTCGTTGCATTACACATTCAACATTCTGTTCAAAAGTTAGCGTGAGGGAGCCCTTACAAACTTAATGTTCCAATAATAGACAATTATTGTGGACTGTAAGAAGCCCGCAGTGAAGTTATTATTACTATTTTGGTATGTATTTTAATCCAAACTTCTCTTAAAATCAATTCTGTAACCTTTTTTTACAGATCCAAGTGTAAAAATAGGTGGACAAAGACTTGTGAAAGGGTAATAAAAGAATGTTTTCAAAGAAAAATGTGTTTTCTTTCAATATCATTACGCAAAAGCTAAGGAAATAAAATGCATTACGAACTAAAGAAAATACTTTCTTCAACTCTTCCATCATAAACTCAAGTTGGAAAAAAGAAAAAAAATCATGAATCGATCAAAGGAACATGTATTGATTGGATCATCCTTTACTTTTGAAATAGCACAAGACTTTGCACTGTATTTTCACTATTCCATCTGTTTCTCTTTGGTGTTTTATCAAGTGTTTCCAGAATTGAATTCTCTTGTTTCTCATCATGTATGCATAAGGAACGAATAGACAGCTTTGTAATATAAATCCTGATCCTTGGAAAATCACCTTGTCACTTATATTCGGAAACTAAAAAAATATTTTTTTACCCTTGTTTTCTTCGCTTCGTCCATGTTTTAGAAAAGGCATAATATTATTGTTTTGTGTATTGGGACAAGCAATGTTACATTTTTCTCTATTCATACAACGGATGTAAAATGTGTCATAAGACTCTCTATGTTTTCATTGATACGCATGAAATTCGCAAAACATATTAACTTTACTTAATGTATAATTCTCATGGAAGGTTGTTTCTTGACAATATTTGAAAGGAAGGAATACAAGCAAACAAATGTTGTAATAATAACACAAACCTAATAATATTTGGTAAACAATAAGTTTTAAACAATGATATTGAAAAATTCGTTGTGTATAAAAAATAACACTAGGATATGAAATTTATACACACATTGCATAAATGCATTTATTACATTTTTGGGGGTCTATTCTGATTAACGTGTAATATCGCGTAGATTTTATTCTGATGAGCACATGTTTTCATATTTTTTACTTTGTTCGATTTAGGAAAGATAAACCTAAGGCTCGCTCGTATACTATATACGCCATGTACATGTCACAAAAGCAAATGTCATTTGTAGTGACTTTGATCGCTCATTTGATTTAGGAATCTAATTTGAATTTTCTCTTCAAACATATTATTATTCATGCGAGTAATCAAATATGTTTACGTCGAACTTCTAGAGGCTTCTGTAATTCTACAAATTTTCTCCATTATTGTTCCGTTAATAACTTCTGAGTTAGGGGCACACATTTTTTTAACATATATTAATTTTGCTGCGTATCATGTCCTGATTAAATTCAATACTGTTTACGAAAAATGCCGACCAAAGGAGGGTCGCAAAATCGCCAAGGACAGATTGATAGCAGAATGTCTATAGGTAGTGGCAAGTTAAGTGTCCAGACAAACTTTTTTGACGTGTTGGTCTCTCCTGCTTATTTTTGCAATTTTAAAAGTTGAATTGATCAGATATTTTTTGGCTTTGCATATCACACAATCGTATTTAACTTCCTATGTTAAGAAAAAGTAAACGAGAAAAATTGTGTATAGTACAATTTAGAAATCAAAAATTACAATTAAGTTATTTTATTTAAAAATCAAAATTGGTCCTTACGAATGAGACATATTTATGCACAGAAAAGAAGGCGTACTCTTCAGCCCAAGGAAGGTTTCGCGTGGTAGTATTACTTCGTTCAACCCACAATTTTATAAATATGATTTAAAAGTTTTGACTCATAATACGACGATTTCGGGAACCTAATTTACTTATTTGCAACTTTTACCTGGTCATTTAACAATTGTGCAATTAAAATCCGGACAAGAGCTTTTTCCGGTTCCTTGACCTCTCTACCTCTGCCTTACTTTAGTATATACTTTTGAGAGCTTGAAAAACGAACGGTGTTGACATGTGTTGAAGAATTTTCTGGACCTAAAGTTTAAAAATCACCACAAGCATAAATAATCATATAAGGGATATCTCAAGGTTTCCAGCGAGAGTTTTAAAATTCTAGTAAACGTTGATATTTAAAAAAAAGAGTTTAGCATTATGCATTAGTTGCTTGGAGTAGTATTAGTATTATACCAAGGACGATTAGGGTGGACCTACAAGTAACGCTCCAAAAAGCTACTTTCTTCATTTCTACATAAGATTTTTTGTAGAGCTTTTATTAGTCAAAACAGCATGATTTTCTCTTGCACAATATCGAAATCCTTTAAATATGTTTCAACAAAAGAAAACATCAAACGTTCAAACAAATTCTTTACAAATGACTTTTAAAAACTGTATTCCGCTTGAACAATTTTTTCTTACCAATAAGCCAAACTTAAGCTGTAAACAACTCATGTTGTTGTTTACAGCTTATTAACAGCAATTTTGCATTCTAAATTGAGTTAATTTATTTTTATTTAAAAAATGACAAAAAGGAACATCTACGAGTGGAATCTTCACAATTGCTTAACCAAACTCTACTCAAATAGAACAGAATACTTCTTTTTCTCACATAATATTGCAGTTACTATGCAAGCTAGAACATCAATTCCTATACCATATACGGTAAAAGTAAAAGCATACATTTTAACCGCGCTCCCCGTGATTTCATTCAGATTGCATATTCAGAAAATAAAATATTAAAATACTTTATCTCGGTCCAAGTCAACTCTATTTCTTTCTCCTTTTCATCCCAACTTATTCCTTATTTTCTTATCCCCATTTATATCCTCCAAAATGAAATGGCCTTTGTGCTCATTTGCGTATAAAAGTACATTAGTTGTAAAAATCTTTCTTATCTCATTAAATTTCTCTATTCCATTGAAATGTTGATTGTAAAGATGTTCTATATCATGTTAAGACTCATGATTGTGCATTGAAAAAGGCAAAAAACTATAAAGTTTTACTCGAGTCTGCAAATCTGATGAGAACTTTGGATCGTATTAACGAACTTTTTTAATACGTATGTTATACACAAAATCTCTAGTAAAAAACTGACAAATAAATTACAAAACAACGGTAACCATTATATTTTAAATACTTAAATTAAGACTTTTAAAACTGTTTTTAACCACCCTTGCGAAATCCTCTTTTACTTCCGTTACAACTACTTTGTGACTTGTTTGATTGAAAAGGTCGAAGCTAATTTTCTGTTTACGGCCCTTCTCTTCAAATGAGAGAAAGTCAAGTTTGCCTGCCGTTGTACTTGCAGCTTAGCTTAACTTTAAAAAAGACATATCCTTCATGCTACGATGAAGATCCTTTCTACTAGAAAGACTACTTTATGTACATAGTTTAAACTTCCTATTGAATCGACTACTAGTAAGCGATACAACTAGAGTGATAGATCCACTAGTAGTATCAAACTACCACGAACCAACAATTTAGATTGAAACAGAACAA
>JAQGAA010002067.1:0-13629 GCA_034696425.1 Isotoma viridis | reverse complement strand
AAACGTCGCCTCAAATCAAATAATAATTTTTTCGAAATTTTGGACACAAAATCCGGATCCACCCAAAAGTGAGTGCACAAGTCCTTCATTGTTTCCTTTACATTATTCCTCACTAAAAAGCGTAAACCATCTACCAAGTTAGTACATTCCGTGGTCTTCATTTAAAGGTTGAACAGTACATAGTATGGAACATATATTGAAATTATTTATTATTTAAGCGAAAATAAGCATTTATTTGTAATTGGCACATTTACGTAACCTAAATGGATTTAATAGCTAATAATGTAAGAATATATTTTGTTTTGTTAAATACGTCTTATCATATTTAATTTCACAATAACTATGAATGTTAATTTCTAACAGCTTTAGCACTTATTTTTTCAATTTATATGTAAATGATGTTTATGACAGTATTATTATTACACTATTCTAATCAATATTATTCAAGTTTGAAAGTGTAATTAATATAATTATCGTATAGCCTGTAATTACAAAATCATTGTGGTAAACTAAACTATAATAACTGCGCAGTAATAACTGATGAATATTTCTTATTGTAAAAGTATTTAGGAATTTTGAAGACGTGGCCTTTTTAAGCCGTGGTTTCATTTTTTGTTTAAGCTTGTCTGCTCCACTTTTAACTTTTATTCTTTTACAGGCAAGTTAAAATTCAATTTTTCTTTCCAATTGCAGATAAAAAATTGAAAACATTTTAAAATTGACAAGATTTTTCCTGTTTTTTCTTTTGTTAATTAGAAAATTTGGATAAGAAATATGAAATATTGAACCTTCTTAACTAACGCAACCCAAACGCTTTTATAGACATTGACAAATAACGAAACAAAATTTGAAAATTCAATTTTTTATTTGATCCTATCTTTTATAAATCTACATCACGATATAGAAATTTTGACGTTTTTGTAAGTTCATAATTCTATCAAAAGTCAAAATTTACTGCCCTTCGTTTACCATTTCAGTTATTAAATCTGAACACTTCTAAATCTTAAACTGAACCCAAAACAATAGCATTTATGACAAAATACATTAAAATCTTTTTGCATTAAAATAAAAAAAGAATATTCACCTTTAATGCAAACAATGAGGGTTTTAATTCAACTATTCAAGTTGGGTTTGCTACTCTCAGTAAATTTTTTCCTTTTTGTGGCTTTTGCCCAAGCCCAAGTCCTGTTAAATCCACCTGAAATGGATTTGAACAATTTTGGAGAATGCACAGTTCATATCATACTGTTTTCAATCGAAAAAAAATATTACGATATCGCTAGTACATTAATTGAAAAAAAACAAACACATCTCACATTGGACAATTTACAGTTTAAGGAAGATCAAGTTCGTTAATGGGGCAAATCAAACCACTCCTTTAGGGTCATGATGACCTAGGTCAACCACATTAAATCAGTCATAACATATGCATATGGCGTATCATTAGAAAGCTCTCTCCACTTCAGCTTTACAACTGCACTTTCAAAATTTAAAAAAATTAAGAATTTTAATTAGGACAGACAAATAGACACGGAGGTTTTAACCCATCGCTATATGCCGTTAAACGGCTTATTATCGTAAGGAATTGGTGCCAGATATCATGTTTTCCCATCAACAGAGTTCATAAAGCGTGACAAATATTTTTTTAATTTGTTCACAGTTTTTAATTTCATTTTTCAACTTGCTCATTGAATTTGAATTCTCGCACGATTTTAAATCTTTGATCATATTTGAATTCCTATAAGGACGAAAATAATGGATCATTCATTTAACAAACCCACTTTAGTGCCACTGTGTAAAGATTCCCCTTTAAAGATCAAAGAAATTTAAAATAATGATTATGCTGACAGTTATTTTAATTGCATTACAATAAGATTTTTCTCTATAACAGTTCTTATACTGGAAGTGTGCTTCCAGAAAAACTTATTCAAGTACATCAAAGATATAGGATATAATATAGTTTCATATTACAAAAAGATTTCAGGAACTCTGTGTCAGATGCTTCAAATGAAAGATTATTGGTACTTGGCAGTTAGCTTTATAAATCACACGCATATTTCCAAGTATCAGAGTGTAGTAAAGGTATGCGAATAGTTGCTATAAAGCGTTTATTAGACTGTAATCATGATTAATGAACTCTTTTATAAAACTGTGATTATGGATAATAAATTATTTTTTTAAATGTAACGATGGATAGAGAAAACGGTTTGTAGCAAAAATGTATGAAGAAAACTGCGAAAATTTTGCTATAACCCCTTGTTTTTTATTACGTTTGAAATTTACAAATCTTATATATGAACCAACTTTTATTGATCATTATTTAATGTTCCCAGCTGCATTTAAGTATTTCCCAACCTACAAATGCTCTTTGATTGAGCCGTCACTTTAATTGAGTTTCAGTTTTAATTGAAAAATGTAAGCATAACTTAAAAAAGGAAGACATAAAACAAACATCAAACAAGAAAGCGATCGTTACACATCGGAATTTTTTTATATTTGTAATATATTTTAATTAAATAATTATTTATTCTGATTAAATTCCATTATTATTAATCTTAATTAGGTTTACGATTTCATTATCAATGGTTACTTCTAAGCAGTTCTGGTTCATCTAGTTTATCACAAATTGCTACCTGTTTATTTTTTCTTCGCCGCCTCAGCCAACCTAACTTCTTTTTAAGTACATTTGAACAAAAAATAAATAACTTTTTGATTTCTCCATTTAAATTTTTAATTGAAAGTTTTAGCTTTCTGCATTCCCAAGTAAATGCTAAAATTGCCACGAATGCAAAACACCCACAAATTGCAAATAGTGAAAGCAAATTTGAAAATGTTATAATATCTGCAGTTAATTCAGTCTTGTCACCACTGCTACTTAATCTCTTGTCTAATTTACGTAAATTATACTTTTCCTTCACATCATGCAGCCTTTTCCAAAATGTTGTAAATCCAAATTCATACATTTTCCCCAAACTTTTTATAAATCGTTGCCTGATATGACTAAAAAAGAACCAATAGTACGTATCAGATTTGAGATCCTCCTCAACTCTGAAGCATTTCAAGTTTTTAAGTACCATTCGCACCTGCTCCAATCTGTACCTCGATTTCGATCCAAAAATGCTTTCATCATAATACGCATACTTTGGATCAACACTTGACATTAGAGTTTTCATAATCGTAATATTGTCAAAATTCTCAGTTGTTAATCTAACTTCTACAGTATTATTTATTTTGTGAAGAATTCTATGCGATTTGTAATCCTCAACTAAAAAGAAATTCAAAACTGATTCTACTGAGTACTCCGATGGAGGTCTGAACAAAACTATTTTGTAACCCGCATTAATTACTTCAACTAAATTTTTATATGCAATGATTTCATAAGGTGCAATTAAATCACTTGTAATGAAGTTCTCGTAAAATGTTGCAAAACTAAACATAAATACAGTAAAAACCATAAATTTCCTTTTGAGCAGAGTTGTTCCTGGTGACAAAGTTGTCATTAAAATAGAAAAAAGTACACTAATGATAAAGTTTTTAACACCAGTAACTACTACTACTGGGATACCCGTACGGTTTACTGTTATCAAACTGATAGCAGCCAAAAATACTGCTACAACTCCTAAACAAATCCACACTTCCACCTGGTAAGGATGCAGCCAAATAGCCAAGGAAATAGTCTCTGATCTGACATAATGATCACAATAAATTAACCGAAATCCCATTTGACCCAATAGGAATGCCGCACTAAGCTTATCAGATAGTGTTTTTGGAATGACATCCATTGGTAAATGATGAACTGCCCATCCAAACTCATAAATTTCTGTATTACTTGCCTCCACCCACGTTCCTTTATATGAAGTGGAAACATTACAGTTTTCAGCTACAGATTCCATTACCATGATCTCAAATCTGCAAGAACTTTCGACATACGATTGGGATAAAACTCGACTCCATGCATTTTTCAAGCAGAATCGGCTTGGCCCTAATTCATTTGACGAACCAAGAGGTATTGTCACAGGACGCCAGTCAATTGCAAATTTTTCTATAATGATGTCTCTGACTAATTTTGACATTTTTATATTTATACTTTTAAACATAGATGCAAAAGGGCAATATGGACAAAATAAATTCCATTCAGATCGATTCTCTGGATAAAGGATTGTTATAACAAAAAGCCTACAAGGCCATTTAAGGGAATCGTAAGTCATCACCTCTTTTGTAGGGAATGTTTCTTGAATCACAATAAAGGTTGAATGGACTAAATCTCTAAACATGTAATCACTTGATTCCACGTAGTACTTAAGAATGTTGCGCCAATAATCATCTGAAACAATGTCACCTCGTATCATCACATTTAGTGAACATTCTTCGTAAACGTCAATTAATGCAGGACTAGATGAAGTATCTCCTGTAATATTATAACCAGAGATGTGCGCTTTGTTATTATCTGGTAAACTCATTGAACCATAAATTGTCCAATGTGAGATGAGATTGTTGTCTTGAATTAATTTACTAGCAATGTCCAAGTATTTTGATTCATTTGAAAACAATTTTAAATGAACTGTACATGCTCCGAAATTGGTTAGATCTACTAACATTAAGTCAGATGGTATTTGTGCAAAAGTTGATCTTTCTAAAATTAACAAATTCAGTATCAAAAACAGTATTCTTCTGTTTTCATACACGTGAGAAGACATAGCTTTGGTGTCGGTCTGTTGAAAATGCACAGATACCATTAAAGAGCAAGCCTGCCGATTAAATTTTGAAATAGTGTCATTTTTAATTAATTAAATGATTAAATATCTACATCGTTCAAGAATTTGCAAGTTTTTATTTTGGAGTTATGAAAAATACAGCTGGCTATCGGCTTGTATTAAAGAAATTTTTGATTCCTGTGCTATGTTATGACCGGAATCTTATATGATTTTTTAGTTTTAAATAATTTGAAGTTAGTCTTTTGAATAAACACGTTTACGGACTACAGTCTTATTGGCAGTTAAAATAATAAAAATCGGTGTAATAAGTAATTTTGGTAAACGCTTTCAAAAATCTCCGTTTTACTTGTGCATCCAGATTTTAGATTTTTTTTCAAATGTCTTTACTACAAAAACGAGATTGGTTGTTGAATTACTGAGTACAGAGAACAAACAACTTTTAGCCAAATAGAAATACAATGTTTTCTCTCCAGTATGACAGTGGAAGTTGATTTCTAAACCTAAAACACGAATGGGTATTCATGAATCATGCTAAACTCAGTCCCTCCGTTTTCAACTCACTTAATAAACCAAGATTTAACTTACTGGATTTAATATTAAAATATTTAAAGTTGCGGACTTGTATCAAACATTGAGCTGAAAACTTTATAAACTTACCACTGCTGTCTCATGTCTTGAACGGATTCATGAGTATCATGTCATATGACATGCCAGTGGTTCTAGATTGACAAGAAGTCACGTAAGAAGCTACTTTAGCATAATATTACCTTCAACGGTTCCATGTTTTGTCCATTGAATTTTTATAATTATTGATGAGTCTATTCTAGCTTGTGCAAACTATTTAAAAATTCACTCGACCCTGATCGACTTATATTATTTGATATTTTTCACTCTAACACACTTAATCTTGAACAAAAAAAGCGTGCAAAATACTTTTGGTTTAAGCTAACTCAAGGTTTTACTCCACCACGTGCACGTGTAAAAACAGCAACTTAAGACACCTCATGTAGGTTTGATTCGTCACGTCCAAGTTCAAGGAGTAATTAATACTTTCAATTCAATTTATCCCTTTTTACCTATCTGGTTTAAAAAGGAAAAAGAAGCTGTTTAGTCAAGTCAACTTAACTTAATTACTTTTTTTCTAAAGTAATGATATTAGGAGTTCCTATAGTTCCTAATGTCCTTAAAGTTTCAAAATGAGTATTTAAGACTTTCATAGGAAAAATTCAATTCATACTGTACTTGTTCAAATTTATTTATTTGTAAATTTTAATAAGCCGTTTTTAATCAAATTTGTGAATCATTTAGTATAAGGTACGTTCCGTTATTATGTAGTTACGTTACGTTTTGCATACGTTACATATAACATACGTTATTTTGTAGTGAAACTAAATCCATCAGTAGCTTCTGACAAATCTTTGATTGTTTCTATTCGATTTTGAATAGCTTGAGTGAATCCTTGAGACAAAAAAAACAAAGGTATTGAAGGGGATTTGGCGTTCCACCAGTGGAATAAACATTTAATAGTTTTTTATCCTTTTTCACTTGCTTTAATAATGTATTTTAAATTTTAATCACTAACTCGTATAGTTGGCAGCTTTGTTCAGAAGGATTCTGAATCTTTTTGACATTTTGAAATATTCATAACTTTTTATATGCATTTTTCCTTAAAGTCTTAGCTTTCTTTGGAAAAAAAACTTACTTTGGCAACGTGCTCATTGCATATAGAATCACTTCATTTTTCCAAATTTCCAGTGGTTCGTCAACAATTTTCAAAAGTGAATCCACCACGGAAATAATTATCAACGCATTTTCCCTCTTAGATTCTTATATTTTCTTCTTAAAATTGAAACTATTTACAACTTGACTTGCTTTTCCTTTTTCTTTTCTTGAAACAGCTTTCCTTTTAAAATATTTATAAAATGTTTGTTTACTATTACACCTTCATAAGCCAACTTCCAATAATTATTTTCCAAAAACTAAAAAAACTCACGTTGAAGAACCAAAAGCGCTTCCAAAACACTTCCAGGATTTCCAGCCCCCAAATTCTTAAACTCAATCCTTCCTTGTTTCAATCTCAAATTATCTTTTGTGGAAATCAGCTTCGTAGTCAAATAAACTTCCGGAGGATTCCTGGAGTACGTTGAAGGCAGCTGGATATCAAAATGGAATAATCCATCTTCATACAAAGTGTCTTTTGTTCCTGCTATCATTGCAGAGTACAAATCCTGCAAACAAAACGTTTCATATTAAAAGGTCAAAGCTCAACCTAATTTGTTTTAAAAATTTCCAGCCCATACCATCCGATCTCATCTTGATAATCAATATAGTAACGTACGATCTTCTTCAATGGCTATGTAGACTTTGTTTTAACAATCCTCCATTCAGTTAAAAGATCTGAGTTGCAAATTTTTTGCCAATTTTGTCCATTTGAAGCAAGTATTAAAACTGTAAATTTAAGTCAACAAAAAGAAATACGAAATATTAAAACAGAAAGCTTTACGTCTGAATTGGACCTCTGTCAAGATGCCTCTGGTACATTTTCAAAAACTAGTCAAGTTCGTTCACAGTCATACTTACGAAATCATTGCACCTTTGTGATGATGTTGTTGGAAGCTGTAGCTGAAAACTTAAATGTTTCTACTGCATATGAACATTTATCTATTTACATAGTATGGATTTGTGGCACAGAATCTTGCAATGAATATCTCACAAAGAACATCTTCGGATGAGCTTAATGCAGCGTATTCTGTAGGTAAAAAACAAAAAAGGATATCGTTTAATTTATTGCGATTATTATGTGAAATCAGAAATTGTTTCCTTTGGAATTTAGTTTCATTCTTTTCAACTCCAAGTGTGGATTTATTTTGGAGCTATAGCTGTAGCCCTGGCTGCTATTATTATATTAAACTCTAGAAACTATTATAGTTTCTCTTGTAAAAATGATCTTGAAGCAAGGAACGTCCATGCAGAAAATGAAATTTCTAGATATGGTTTTTGTTGCATTCATTTTTATTTTCACAACTGTTTACGAAACCCAATCACAAGTGATCTCATTGTCCCGAATGAAGTGACTCCATAAATTTAACTGAAGTAATTAATGCAGGATATTAAATTGCTTTGTTAAACGAACCAGCGAATGATTCAGGATTACGAAAGACACAGAATTCTTCACAAAATGAAAGATACTGTGGGATAAATGGGTATTGGTATTATCTTTTTTCGTTAGTAACATTATTAAACGTCTATTGTCAAATGTTGATCCAATATATGCGAATTATTATGAGATGACGATATATTTGCTTCAACGTCGACGTCTAAGTTGATGCGCGCACAAATTGTAATGAAAAACTATAAATGTTTCAGAGTTGAAGAGGACATTGCATCTAATACGTACTACCGGTTCTTTTTTAATCATATTAGAGACAGTTTTGTAAAAATTACCGGAGCAAAGTTTACGTTTGGATTTACTACATTTTGGAAGAGTTTGATTTTAGGCAGAAGATTGTCTTTCGTGACTTAAGCAAGAGTTTGAATGAAACTCATGACGATAAAAATCTTAATAAAAATTGTATGATAACGTTTTCAAATTTGCTGTCACTTTTTGCAATCTTCGGATGCTTTGTTTTGCTAGCAATTTTGACATTTGCATTAGAATTCAGGATTTTAAAATTTTTTCAAGCAGAGTTTTTAAGGAATTTAAATGTAAAGAGATTTGTTTGTAAAATAAAACTAAATGAAAGAGAAATATGCGGAATTGAGACCATGTTAAAGACTCAAAACTAATAATAAATTTGATTGCCTGTTTAAAATCGACGATAACTGGAATATAAATTAAAAAACTCTAACAATATAAAACATCATACGAGAATTGCATTCTTAAATACTTTAACTTCAACTTTCATCTTTAAAGGTGCAATGTATTTATCTATTATTACTAGTTAGTATTACTATTAGTCTAGTATATTGGATACTTTGATATATTCGTTTGATATGTCTAATTAAAAATATAGGATTAATCAAAATTAGTTGTAGCGTTAATTTTGTTAAATATTTCAAAACTCATAATTATATCTAAACTTAAAAGTTTACAATAAACCAAGGGTCTTAAATTTTTAGATTATTTACATATGTGTTAAAAGCTAAGTTTAACTAGCCTCGCGCAAGCTCAGTCAGGGTTTGCCTATCCATTTCCTAATCCCAACACAATACAACTTCCGTATCATAATGCTGTAGGGTATGAAAACCAGAAAAGATTCTGAATTTCATCAGCTACCGGTTACAGATGCTACCGTGGCAGGGAATTATTATGCTGGCATTGGCTTTAAAAGAATTTACTTGCTTTTCAGTTGCACATTAATACCAATTATGGCCAAAGAAAGAAAGAAACTTTTCAAGTAGCTGAATAAAGTTTTAACCTTGGTCGAAATCAAATGCATTTAAAAATTTATGAATGTTTTCTAAGTGAATTAAAACCCGGTTAATCCTGTGTAATAGGTACACAATCAAAACAAGTTACACTGTAATTAAAAACCTCTGATTTTTTTCTAAATTTATTTTGACAATAGTGTCAGCATATTTTTTCAGTTTTACACATAAACTCATTATCAGAATAGAAAATAAATAATGTAAAATATAAAATTTGTTTTAAAGATAGAAATTTCTTGGGTTCAGATAAACCTATTCAATTTTTCTTTGTTTAATTCTCATTGTGTATTTCGGGCTGGTCCACATCCATCTCCGCAACATTGAAATCTTAAAAGTGAGAGTTGGATTGTGAAGTGATAATTTTTTGTATGACCTTCTTTACTTTTTGGCGATAAATATTTCTATCTTTAAGAAGAAAATTTTGAATAATTGGTTTGACATTAATTATGTTAACCAATGTTCGAGCACTAATGCCACAGTCACTGTTGTTGGCTGCACCCCGGTCGGCTTGATAAATGACTGTCTATCCAAAACGAAGCTAAGCTTTGTTACGTTTTAAAATTGCTTACATAAAGACCTTGATACATCAACGAGAAAATTGTTATTAAAAATCTCTTCTTGATCCTTTATGATATCGTTTTTGGGTTCTTAAACCAACAGACGATCCTCTTTCACATTATGAAAATTTAAAAAGTTTCTTATAAAAACGAACATTACGGCATGAGAATCTGTAGAAGGTACAACTTCAGAAAAAATTTCTACGACAAAAACTGCCTTTTTTCAAATATTAGGAAAATTACCATCACAATATGTTGGGAAAATCTGTTATAAAGAAAGTACTGTCCCTCCGGAAGTAAGTCTCAGTGACGAATCAGTTACAAGAATTTTTTCGAAGTCCAGAGTTGGGATACCATAATGACCCCCCCAATTTAACCTTTGAACCTCGTAGTACTTTTTAAGAGAAACAAATTTGCCATTTTTCATTTTTTCTCTTCAATGCAATACAAGGCCAAAAATCGAGGTCAAAAGTGTATAACTCATCATCTCAATTTGCCCTTTCTCAAGGAACTTGCTAAAGACAACTTTCAGTATCAATTTAAGATGTTCTTTTGTTGGAACTTTAAAATCGTCGTAGCGGTACAAACACCATTCCCAAATGAGGCGATGCTTTTTTTAAACCCAAATAGGAAACCGTCACCTTCCTTCCTTCCTTCGGCCAACCCACACTTTTCAAAACATCGTAAATGTTAAACTTCACTCCTGGCTGACGGTACAGATTGTCTTCCAGAAGAGCTTCCTCCAATTTTGCCTTTTTGACAGATTCATTGTAAAAAGTTTTTTTTAAAAGTCAAGAACAATTTCGGGTCACTTGAAAAAGTCCCCACTCAAATCCATTTACACTATTTGCATATTTAATCAACCAATTGATAGTGGCAGACACAATTTTTTTTTTCACAGGAACTCAATCGAAAATAAAAAAAATATGAGAAAACTTGGAAAGGTAAGAAAGTAAAAAAAATTTGCCATTCAGTAAAGATCGAAATGAAAACTAGAATGGGCAGAGGTATTGGTAGTTTTTAAAAGATACGGATTTTCTGCATATTAATCATTGCCACAATCAGAGTAACTGCACCCAGGCAGATACAAAGGGTTCGAAAAAATCCAATGCTTCCATCCCAAGACATGCTTTGAATAGCAGAAACGGCTGAGCTTTCTCTATCAGTCAAGGGCTGACCATGACTATATGAATCTAATATTTTATTTACGTCCACCCTCTTTGACACGATGCGAAGAATGTCAGCCATAGTCTCGTATCCGAAGTCCCTATTAGTATAAATTCCAGGGGAACTAAAAGAAAGTTGAGGAAGTAGCTTCGGATCCTCCACATACCCAGTAAAAGGAATGACAGGAAGCTTAACGTTGAATGTTCTTTTGTTTAATAGAACGATGTTTTTTTCAATTTATAAATTGTCACTCTAAGAAACTTTATCTCTTCGTTAGCATGTTCCAGTCTAATATCCTCACAGTTCAAACTCTCGGATATTCTGTATTAAATTCCATCAGAATTGGCATTGCAATAGTAAAGAGGGGTTTCTCGCTCTGTCAGTTCTGAAAAAAGGTCGTCCTGTTTGTTGTTTGAAACAAATGGCAAATGGGGTTATATAAGAAATCTTGGGAATTACTCATCTAAGTACATCTAATCTATCTAATCTAAAGTCTATCGGTTAGATTCAACATAGAACCCCTCAACGGAGTATCTATCGGTGGGTTTGTCAGCAAGTCAGAATTGTACATGTGCCGAGGAGAGAGTAGTGTAGTGGTGGTCGAATTGAAATGTGATGTGTCATTTTGCGCATGTGCAAATCCGTGCAGTAAAGATTAAGTCATATGAGTAATGCCAACCGATGGATTTCAACAATGATTTCAAAAAACGCTGACAATGTTCATTTTATTTTGTATTTATTATGTGGAAATTACAATTCTTGTGTATTCTTCAGGTGACATTTGTATTTGCGTAATAATTTTGCATCACCCACTTAACGATAGCATTATTAAATTTGCGCTTTAATTTAGTCTAAGTCCTTGTTTTACACTTCGACCGTTTTTGTGTGCACATTTCGTCAAAAAACTATTGAATTCTAAAGTTAATTAGTTTAGTTAATTCATTATATTGAGATGTATTACTTCCGTACTTACCTGTAACCTTTTCGAATAATACAAAAAATACTGATAAATAGGTCTTATTTATTACGTAATTGGAAGTAGAAATAGTGTATAATTTATGATTGACAGAGTTCATGAAATTTATTTTTAAAATGCAGAAGACATTTCTGTTGTAACTACGGGCTCCAAACATAAATTGCACGGCATATAATATATGGAAAACCCCTATCTCCGTCCAACTCGATCAAGAGAACGAGCAATGACCTAATTCTACTTTTTTTACCATCAGTTAGATAGAGTATTTACGAAGGAGCTACTATCCCGTTTTTTGCCCACATTTTGATGCCATCAAAGGTAAAATAAAAATCAGTAGTTTTTTGGTGTGTTTGCGGATTTCAATTTATAAAAGATGGTTAAAGGATAATTCTTACAAAAAATTTTAAAGAATGCTATTTGTCTTGAAATGTTGCACGTAATGCAGTTTTTATTTAAAAAATAAATACTTTGGGTCTTTAGATCGAGTTGGACAAAGAATGCAGATTTTCCCATAAGGTGAACATAGCATCGTGTAGGATACCAGAAGCGCGTCTCGACACTTAAGGTCAAAGGTTAAAAGTTTGAAGTTGAACAATTTTACATTGTCGTTCGTATGACGAGAAAAAAAGCTTCCACTAAAAGATATGTCACTTCAGTGGCATGGGAACATTTCCTCCCACCAAAACCGTCTCTCACCTGGGGACGGGAGAAAAATCTCCCAGTGAAAGCTATGTCATATTGATGGCATGGGAACATTTTCTCCTATATGAGTTTATGTCGCTTATGTTATGTGGGAGGCTTTGCTCCCACGTAATAGTTTATAGGTGTCATACTCCGGGAGATTTTTCTCCCAGTTAAATTTTTTTGGGGATTTTGATAGTTTTTAAACAATTTTAACTATTCAGAGCATTTATTTAGGTTATTTGGTCCCAAAACAGCATAGCACTGAACGTTGATATACCTCAAAATTTATATAACTTAAAGAATGACCTTTTGGTTCGTTAAAAATCAAACACAAATTAGGTAATACCCTCTCTATAGTCCATTAGCATACATTCATATTGATGTTAGACGAAGAGTCATAAATGTAGATTACAGTGACCGGAATTGTCAGTCTTATTTATTAATACTCTTTCAAGGTCGAATTGTTCGTTGTTTGTGCAATTGAAAGTTTATTGATGGAATCGGATTAATAAAAGTGCCTATGTCAATCGAAAATGACCTCTGGTTCCTTTTTTGATTCATCACCCACCGATATCTTTCAAACAAGGAATAAATAATATCTCGACTTTTTTCAAAACTTAACTTGAAAATCAAATTCTCTGTCGCCTTAGCGTAAGACATATTTATTACATTATTACATATTACATATTACATTACATTACATTTATTACATAAGTATTAAATATATATTACATCATATTTTTTTTTTAAAATACTAAAAAACAATTTATAGATATTTGTAAATTAAATTTAAAATAAAATTAAAGAACAGATTTGACATCCGGCCCACCCTTAATCCGTCTGAAGGTCAAGGTCTTGAGATAATAATAAAGGCGGTTAGTCCGTATAAAAAATAGTCCCGCCTCGTCAACCCTCAGTACCAGGAAAGATCCTGTTTCTGAGGGTGAGCAATTTATGACTCGCCACTGTGACATATCACAGTCATTATTTTGAAGAGCCTGAACTGCTGCAATGCTGAATGAACTTGCAAAAAAATTACATCCTTTTGGCCCTTTATCCGATAGTACCCAAACCCCCACCTTAAATCTAAGGTTAGGTCTTG
>JAQGAA010002066.1:0-13631 GCA_034696425.1 Isotoma viridis | reverse complement strand
ACTTTCTCCACACACACTTTGGTCACTTTCACTGGCACTTTGGCCACTTTCACCTTGGTCACTTTTACCGGATACCAATAAAGTAGTAAAATTTTAAGAGTTTAACATCCATGGAGTTCGAGATTCATAATGACAGAGAATATTGGTAGGTAGGGTCGTTTATATGTGACACAATGAAGAAAATAAACTTGGCATGACATTTCGTTACAATTTGGGATACCGTGTTGGGCTTGATATTTTGTGACAGGCAACGAAACTCTTTTCATACATTCTTAGCCAAGGAAGGTACCTTTCAGCTAGATCCAATTCCAGCATGTCTATGTTTTTTGTGTTATGCAATTAAAATTACGTAAGATTCCAAAACCCTGAAATGAGGAACCAGCTATGAAATGCCAATAGCAATTTCTTTTCAATAGAGAACCCATTTAAAATTTAACGATCATCATTTCCTCTAAAAATGTCGTAAATCAAGTGGATACATCATTCTTTTATTGAGATAATGATTGCGTGCAAAGATTATTTTAGATAAACACGTTAGTTAGTTAAGATAGAGCTCTCTCTGTGGGAAAAAGAAAGCATATTCGGGTGAATATGATATTTTACCCGGTTTCGGGTGGATGGAGTAGAGTGCCTTTAGCACATTTCTAGTGGTAAGTTTCTTTCCGGTGAAGAGTGAAGAAGAAAACACACTTCAAGAGCACAAACTGCTACTTTGCCAATTTTATGTGAATTCGAATGATACTCTTCTCTTCTCTTTGAAAGGGTCCATAGACAAACTAAACTACCGAAGGAAAGTCAATGGGTGGGTATTGCGCAAAACAAACTATGTGAAATGCGGACTACATTGAACTCTAATACCTTTATATTCAGAAATTGTGTGCGTTGATTTAGCACTAAAAATCAATTCAGTCCGCATCCACGGTAATCATGTCTTTAGGTTAACTAGGTCACGAATTAAGGGCATTGATGTATGCCATTACTGATATTTAAACAGAGAATGTTTATCAATAAGCTGTGAATTCTGGACGAGAACTTAATGAAAATTTAGATTGCGTTAGGAAGACAAAGATTAATAAATAATCCAATAAGAGAAGGTAGAAGTGTGCGAGTATCGATAGTAAATAAGAAAGTGTGTCCCTCAGCCTAATATTGTTATCTAATCTAAATGAAAGCAAAAGTTCCATCTTCTTTGTAGTGCCTATGATCATAAACCTACATTGAATGCACTCTAGTTATACCAAATGCTTTATGTGGAGCATCTTGTTAATTGTCTTCTTAGAATGATATTACACATTTGGTACATTCGACAAACCAGAATTTATGATGAATTCGAATACAATATTTGTGAAGCATACAAGTTAATACATCAGGTTGAATGAAGAATATAGTATGGAATTCGCATTGCGAAATGGAGTAGAATAGAAAGCTTAGAAACAGAAGCGTATTTAGATAATACAGGAACAACCTATGTCATCTATCCGGGTTTAACTTGTCATAGAACATGCGTGTGTATGTCATTATTGGAATTCCATTTGTAATTATCTTAACTCCTTTGATATTAATCGAATCCTCCTAACCAATTACTAAGTGTGTTGGAAGTGGGTGTGTTTAGCTCCATTACTCCACTGAACACTTTCTCCTAGATATTTCTATTCAAAGGTTGATTCATGTATTTTGGGAATTTTTGTGGTGAGTAAGAAAAGGTCAGAAGTCACAGGGTTTGAGTTGATGAGAACATGTATACTTAATATAGGACGTATAATGTTTTGAATTCGGTTTGTTGGTTCGGTTTAGAGACTGAAATAAGGAGGTAGCCATTTAATTACACTTATGTTCACAAGGGGTTTAATTTTGTTGGTTACAACTTTGCAATGAAGAAGGTTTACTGTTTGCGTGATGATAAGATAAAAAAAACCTGGGCTTTAAACTACTTGAAATCCTTAAAGTAATGAGAGATCTTAACTGCGAAGCCCTCAATTCGTATCACAGTACATGCCCTTGCCCTTGTAGATCAATAAATTGCCGTTGGACAGTTTCGCATTGGCTGCCTATCCTTTTTATAGCCCCCTACAGCATTACTCACTTTGGCAATTTATGAAAGCTACTTATAATCACCAAAGAAAAATATTTCTTTTTAATTTATGGTGTGCTACATAGTATGATTGTATGGCAGGACTTTATACCCCGTGTAAACCAAATATCATCCATAATTCATATACGTCATTTCTGCATGTAGAAATATCTATTTTGAAATGACTGTGTTATCTTGTTCACTTTATTTCAATAAAAGATTTGACAAAAGTCCATATAAAATGATAAATCGTAGAGATATGAATGACCCATAACCTCATCCACTCAATTGTCATTCAATAAATATCGTAATTCGTATCAAAACCTTTATAGTATAGGATTAGTGGGAGAAGGCTCAAGGAGTGAGTGGAGGTCATCTTCATTTTGTTATTTTTCTACAAATAAAAAAGGGGAGTTTCACATAGGGAGCAGATAAGCACACACTACCAACACCACCAAGGGCACATCCCGTCCTAACTACTCACATTATTACTACACTATAGAACTTGTACTAAAGTAATACTGACCCTAATAGGTCGTTCATAAGTCCAACCCAAAGTTTGTTACCAAACTATAAAAGACTAAAGAATTTATAAAATCAATGCTTTACTACGAGGTTGCGGAATGCAAACTATAGGGTACACATGGATTTTCTTTGACTTTGTAGCCAATACTTCAACGATTTTTGGTCCCTTAAATGATCATGATGCGCATTTTTATTTCACCCTTAATTATTTTTATATATATCATCCGTTTGGTACAAGGTTCCTTCATAATTTACTTGCTATCTCTTTTGCTCAAAACACATTATTTTAGAAAGGTTACTTAATGAATAAGAAACCGCTTATAACGTTGGAATTCAAAGCGTTCAGTAATTTATGAACATTCCCTGTTAGTTATCAAAGGATTTTCAAGACAATCTAATTACAGAAAGTGGGAAGACTGATCCTTTTGTAATCTTGAATAATTTAGGTAGAGAATTAAAATATTTAAAGATTATATTTATAACAAGACAATGGTTTCTTCGTGTACGGTTTCTGGTTTATATTATTAAGATCTGTATGACTTATGAACAGCTGTGGTACTGATAGAATGTACAATTTTGAGGGAGAAAGTAGTGGTGAAAGTGTAGAGAAAGTAGAATTGCGCCGGTGTGAGGGACCCCCCGACGGGCTGCCACACTCTTTCCCTATAATATTCCCATTGCAAATAAACTTATCATTCTTCCACACTAACAAACACGTATATACATTTGGATATATACCCAACTTTAGATAGAGATAGCTATTCCTGTACAGTAGAAATTATTCAAAATTAGCACTGAGGGACACTCTTTGTACTATGTTCCCTTCCAAGGTCACCAAGGGTCAATTTATATTCCTTCCAAATAAAAAATACAATACTCATCTTTTGGAATGATTTTACTCTCGGCATGTAAAATTTTAACAGAGCTTCAAACAAGTGTCAGAGTGTTTGTGCCAAAGTGTGGTGTCTAATTATCTACTAGGGTGATCATCATGACATACTTCTTCACATATGGAGGAGGGTTCTCATCTTCCACATCCCTTTTTCATCTCTTCTTTCCTTCTCTGAACTTTAACCCTAGAAGCCATATTTATATTTACATAATGAATTAGGAAAACTCAAAAGTATCAAGTGACAATAAACAAAACCAGTGTATGGTATAGTTGTTGTTTTGAAACTTAATCTGGGAAACTATTAGTCACAGTTACTCTCTCGCTCTCTGGAATACTCAAGATAATTAGCATGATTTGTTTAGAAAGTTGAAAGTGTGTACTTTTAAAAGATTCATTGTTGCCACAAATCATAATTAAGTGAGTTTGGACTGATACATTTATATGTTAAGGATAATTTTGGAAGAATTTTTATTAGCTGAAGCAAAAAGTCGGCTTTTTAACTCTGAAGTGCTGCAGTTTTAAACAAACTGGTATGTAAAGTTTATAATCATTGTCTTAATTTGACTATATTTAACGACTGCCCGTTTAGAGATACTACTCAGTTTCGACCAAAAGGAGAAATAATTGGGTACGACTACCGTATAAAGCAGTTTGGTTTGCTACATAATATTATATTTTGCTATATTTTTTGTTTTTTTAATCTTGATAACTTTAATATTGGTTTTGGGAGTATGAACTTACGTCACAACTGAGTGTATTGGAATCGTTGACTTTTTCTTATACATTTTGTGTATCGTAAAGTATAAAATATGGATTATGGTATAGATGCAAAAGGAAGTTAGGAAAAAGGAAATCAACTCACGATGTGATTTAATTTCCTACCTTTTATTTCATATTCCTAATATTATGAGGTACATATCCTCACTCTCATTTTCAGTGTATTTCTTATCTCAGTAAATATATGCAACCCCATTTCGTAGTATTTGAAGATGATAGATTTGATTTCATTATAAAATTTATCTGTTGTCTGACATTCAAAGCCTCTTGTTTTACCTTTTATTAAAGGAAGTGTTACATGAATTGCTAAAATTTAATTAATAATCAAAATAATTCCATAGAACTTCCTAGAATCAGGAAAAAGTTAAAGCTGATAAAATATGACTAAAGACAGATTAGACAGAATCTCAACTTTTACAAAATCAAAAAAGTGATATTGTTAATGACATTGAAAATGTGTGTGACTACTCATGCATCTTTTCTGCTTCTCAAGAATTGTCTGATGATGAATAACAATTATGATGTAATTATTATTGTACACGTATTACTTATTGTTTAATATGATTTGTTTGTATTGTACATAATAATCTAATCCCTTCAAGTGTAAGAGCCCTTTTAAGGGAAACTTGATTGTAATAAATTCTTCTTCTTCTTCTTCTTCTTCTTAGCTGATACGGGTAAGGAATTCTAACTATAATTTGATTAAAAAACAGTAGAAAATCCTATAGATCGAGGTTGAGAGAACATTGGACAAGATTGTGTAAGACTAATCAAATTATAGCATATATATAATTGGAATAGGTTAAAAGTTTTATTAGAGAAAACACTTGTCGTTGTCTAATTAGATAATTAATAAATGAGCAAGAGTGATAATTAGATGATGAGATGAGATGGTGGTGGTGGACATGTTAAACACAACTCCTACAACTGCTAGTGGTTATTTTGTGGTAAAGGTGGTTGTATGTTGTATTCCATATGAGAATATTGTTCTTCAATCCTCAATCTCTAGCTAAACTTAATTACATTACCTTCTCCGTAGAATCCAGCAGAATCCAATTACAAAATGTTACTCTCTCTCTCTATATTCTTATAAAAAGCTTTAGTAGCATAATTAAGTCGTACGTTGTAAACTTGTAAATGTCCATCAAATTCCACTAGTATTACTAATATTTATTATTTTTGAATATTTTGCGGCTGCAGCATTTACGACATACTTAAGCTGTGATGCATAAGTTACTCGAATTTTTTAACCTGAGCTTTAATTACTAAATTCCAGAGTAGTTCTGTTTACGTTACAAATAAAAAATGCATTGGTATGTATAGTTTGTTTTATGTTCTAAAGGTTAAAAAGTGGCTATTCGGTTTGCTTGTTCTTGCTTCGTTCGGCTAATTTGATAACACAACGTCGATAAAATTGGACTGTAGGGTTTTTATATCGGAAACATTAGCCAAACAAGTATACCAAAATATGAATATAATGAATGACATTTTATGCAACCGAATAGCTCGAAAATCATCACTAGGGATTAACCCTATGGCTACCAAAGTATCCCAAGGCACTTAAAATCTCATCCAAAATCCTAAAGTTGCTGTAGTAAAGTAGTAACGCAATACTGGCCAAATGTAGGCTTTGCTTTGGCTAAATAGAATCATTTAGCTTCATAAAAAATCTCTGCGTAGACTTGTTGTAGACTTTCATCGTTTCAGATCTATCTGTGTGTATTCACATAAAGCAAATGTTTTTATGATTACTTTTATTTTAGGCAATGCGAATATTATAAGAAATGTCGTGATATAATGATCAAAATGTATGTGTTCACCTGTTCACATATGCATATAATATACCTGAAATCATAGCCAGGTTCTGTTATTCGAGACGTTTTTACATTTTAGTGAATAATATAAGACTAGTTGGAATTTCAGAATGTCACCTGTTACTAAAACCCTTAAAATCTACCCATCCAAATCGGTTACATCTTAAAATAAAACTTATTTTGGATTCTCCTTCTTTTAAATTATCAACTATGCCAAGCTCCCCATTTAAGTCTAACTAATTACCTGCTAATTTATTTAATTAGAGATGAAAATGATAGTTATTAAGTAATCATATCAAAAGACATGTTTGGTTAGGTATGTTATGCAACTTGCCTTTGTTGCAAAAAGCTAGTGTATATGGGTTTGTATATTTGTGTGTATTTCGTGTAGTCAAGAGTTTGAAATTGTGGTAGGCAGTATTAGTAGACCTGTAGGTGCAGATAGAATATCACGTCGTATCATATCACAAAGATATAATATTATCATCTTAGCATGGGATCAAGTTAACTAGAAAGGAGACAGTTGTTATTAATCCCATCATGCTTGTAAAATTCTCCTATCCTTAACAATCTCCTGCACAGGAATTTACTTACAGGTGTTTTCGACCCATGGCACCAAAGCTTTGTTCATAAATCTTACGTTTAAAATGTGAATTGAAACTTTGAAACAGTAGTGTGTATAGCCGTGCTTTTATTCTTTTATAAGGTATACAATTATTTTATATATAAAAATATAGAGGAAAACTACTCTCTTATTATTAAAGTCGTGGTTCTTTTTACTGAATTTAGTAGGATTAAGAGATCAAAAGAGGAATGTAGAATTTAGTCCGTAGGGATGCAAAGTAACTAGGTGCTAGGATATTTATGGACACTAACTTACGCAAGATTATAATTTATAATTACATTAGGGTTATTAGGGTAGGGAATGCGTAGATGATTAAAGTTCATACAAAAATATTTATAATAATAATGTTAGTTTTTGGTTATGTAATTATGTAAAAGGATTTGTTTAAAACAAAAGATTAAAACATTGAATTTTTTTTTCATTACTAGAATCGTTGAAGTTGTTGAATAGACTGATGTCTATAATGAAATGAAGGATGCCAAAAGTAGTTAGTACTGTGTAACATTGTAAATAGGGTCGACACATTTTTTATACGATTACGATTCAAAATGTAATATGTTTTACTTTGTACGTCTACTACAAGCACTTTTGGAGTGAGGAGCATTTAATTTGTTGGCTTTTTAAGATACAGTTGAATCCGTGTATGAAAAATAGGATTTGACTTGAAACTTTTCAAACTAAAGCAAATAAAGCAAGTAGGCATTTGTTGAAATGTATGTTGGAGTAAAATAATCGGAATATGTTTTGAAAAGCTGGAATAGCCTATAGTAATTACGCAGTTTTTTCTAGAATTGTAGATTTCGATTAACTCATGTCAGAATACACAAAGGACGTAAAGGAATTAGTAAAAACTAATAAATTAGAACAACCAGTTTTTTTTTTAATTTTAAACCATATTTTCTGTATTTTTCCAGAGTCCTACTTTAAAATGGTTGGTTCTATGTTTCATACTACTTGACTATTTGTATTTTAAGGGAGTTTCTCAACGGATTGCATAGTAAATGAAGCAAACATTGTTATCAATCTTCCCTGTATACTTATAACGAGATTTACTTTGCTATAATTGTAACCAAAAGCATACAATCAAACTAGTGCATATGTGGTTAACTATAACGGATATCAGCTATTTAAAAATATTTAGATTTTACTTGTATTCTGATGCTAGTTAAAAAATTTTACATATAAAATTTTTATATGTAAAATGGATATAGTTGAGTTGACCGATTGCCAAGATGGCAAGGTCGAATTCCAATCTATTTAATTCTATACTTCTAGAGCTACTAGTACTAGCTAGCTGCAATGGCAAAGTGTAGTATTGGCAATTCTAGACATTCTCTTTCACATTATGCAAACACTTATATTCGCCAAAACTGCTAAAAAAGTTAATAACAGACGAAAATTTGTTTTTGTATTTTTGTATGCGAAATGGAACGCTTTTTTTATGGAAACAAACTTGAATTTGAATTATGACACTTCAGTCTAAACGTTTTATCATCCAAAATTTAGTGTGTGCAGAATTTTGATTTTTATACTTGTTTTTTTGTGCCATTATTCATAAGATGAGTACAACCGATTTGTAAGCTTTGTCTGAATTTATTCCATTCATAAGTAAATGCATTTAGAAATTTAGAAGGAAAATGACACATTAAATAAGTGTCATATTGCGAGGACAGACTTTTTGAAAACTTAATGTCGTGGGGTTTTGTCTTTTCCAATGTCTTTTTCGCATATTTTAAAGTTGTATTTGCAAGCGCTAATTACAACCATATTAACATAAAATGGTTTGACTGTTTAACTTCTGGTCGCCGGTCGTACTTCATGCATACAGATGATAAGATACGTCTGGGCTGATCTTTTTGGAATGACGAATGACTAATGATTTCTCCTTGAATTATAAAGGAAATGAAAGAAATAAGTGGATTAAAATATTTAATCTAACAAGTAACTAGTTTCGTTTGGTTTTAAAAAGAAATCGTTAAGATTAAGATGTGCGAATGTGTGATATGGAAATGTATATTTTAAGTGTGGGTGGAACCAGGCGCCACTATTACCGCTGTAAACATTGACTATCCTCATCTCAAATCATCATCGCACATAATTCTTTCTCTATCATGTAATGTCCATAAATTTTGGAGAGAAATTCTGTTAAAATATTGGCTGATTTGGCTACGACAATGATGAAGATATTATAGTTCAGCCGAGTCTTGTTTACACATCCACTGGGTGACTGGGCACACACCTAAGTTCATTTATTCACCAAATCAACACACGATAAGGTGGACATGTCTCGTGTCAACCGTTGTCAATTGAACCCCATGGATGAAGCAGTGTCTAAAAAACATACAAAAATAACTCTGCCAGTAAATCAGTGGCATCTCATCTGCCAATGTTTCAATAAACTGTCGTCACAGAATTTATGATCGGATTAAATGTACAAGTTACCCAAAGATAAGCATTGCGTGTTTCAATCTTGTAGATTTTATCTAAGAATTTTTGCTACTAGAATTAAACGAAACGGATGCATTCAATGTGTATTGGTATAAAAACTGTGCTTGACTGAATGGAGCAAGTTCAATATTATTATTTTTTTAAATAATCAAACCAAATTTTGATTGGTTTTGTATAGAGAGTTGATAATAGAGGTAGTTTGATTGTTGAATGTCAAAGTGCAAGTCATTCTTGATAATTGAGAGTGAGTGAGTGTCCCTGGGTGTCCTTCAGGGACTCCAAAATCTGTGTCATGGATCTCCTCTCTCTCTCTAATACATATCTAGGTGTACTATGCATGCAGTTAGTTATCATAATGCCACCACCACTACCACTTGTCACATACTAAACAATCCAACAACAATTACTTCCACTCTTTTGCGAATATTTTAATTGGATAATGATATTTACATGATTCAATCACTTATTTCATTATTTCCTATTTGGCTACAAGCTATTGCCAGAAGTCAGTAGTCAGCAATGCCAAACTTTGTGGCGACATGACAATCATGATGTAGATTTTTTTTAAACATTAATATTTAAAATGGGACTTGCTTTAGCTAAATGTTTTGAATTGAAATTAAAATGGATCATTCATAAATCACTTGGCATTCTTATAATTCCTTTTAATTATTGGAAAGACGAAACATGGCAATTAATAGAGAAAAATCTTGACAAAGAGACAACTAAAAGCAATCTACCATTTTATGCACCTTTTAACGTCCTTAATTAAACTTATTTTGATTTTCAAACCCTTTCAATTCCGCAATGCTGTACAAATTAAAGACATTTTAAGTTACATGACGTTTAAAGATAAGCCATGAATATCAGAATCTAATTACATTCGAAGATCATAAAAAACTACTAATGTGCAAGTGCACGATGTTAAGTATCAAAGTATGAGATCAAAGCGTAAATAAAAGCCTCACAAATTCACAATGTGCAAGTAAATGCATGCATGGGAATTTAAAGGCTTTGCATATTTAGTTTAGGTTGTATGAATTTGGCATGTGTTAGATGGTTGTTGTTGTGTTCCACTTGCAAAAATATTTGCGAACCCCCACTGACCCCCAGCACCTCGCTGCTCCTCTCTAATTCCATTTGCATTTAACAAAAGTACATGCTGGCACTGAGAACTATTATTCTCATCAGTTTAACACGGACGGCCCACTAGGCCAAATACATAAAACTTTTCGCATTTAATTTTTACACTTATTTACTTTTATCCCTATCCGTCTAAGATTTTTTTTGCTTCTTTACGTGTATTTTATTGTTATTCTAAATGTGTAATGGGGGATAGAGTGAAGGATCTCTTCTCCTTGAACTACAAAAGTACCTTCAAGGTCAAAGATCCAAGTAAAGCTTGGAAACATTTGGCTTGATAAAATAACTCAAGTAAATTTCTTGGAACTTGTGGGTAAAAAAGGATTCATTTGGAAATAAATATTATGTTATTCATTGTATTGTTTAAGATTAATTGATAAGAGGATTGTTGATTATGTGTGGATGAGTGATTCAGAACAGAAGTAATACGGAATTTATAGTGTGACTTGTGTGACTCATTATTCCTTTAAATTGAATAGCTCATGTGTAGCATTATAGATAACAAGGGTGATAAGTTCTTATCAGGTGTGTCAGTGCGAAATCAATTCATAGTGCGTGTGTGTATGTCTGTGAATTCATGTGAAAAGTGAACCATTGTATATCAGGAGTAGCAATTGTTACAGTTCACAGTTGCTTGGCTTAGCTTTGGGATTTTATTCATTTGAAAAACTTAGTTCTGGATGAATTTTAATATCTTTATTAGTTTCGGATTTTGCTGAAATTTACCAATGACATTTAAGTGCATTTTTCATACATTATAAAGTGTGTAGTTAAAAGATAAAAATAAATTGAGTGGGGTGGGCAATGAGATTTGGTGGGGGTGACTTTCATTGGCCCGGAATGTTCTCTACTTCTACACTGAAAGAGTTAAATCGTGTTTTTCGTAGAACTCGTAGTGACTCCGGCATTTCTAAAGGTTAAATATGCATCTTTATTTTTCATTTCAATAAAGAATCAAGATGATTCAGAAAGAAAAAGCGTAATATATAGTGAAAGTAAATTCCAGAAAGGGGTAAACTATGAAAGCATGATATATGTAATTTAAATAATAAATTATACAAAGCTAATAATTGTGTTTTTTTTTCTAATTTCAGAAGGGGCAAGTGGGGAGCCCGGCTCAGGAGCCCCTGTCACTAGCAGCTCACCCGTTTCTAAACGACGTGTATTTAGTGGGTAAGTATACGTGTTTTCACTCTTTTCATTTTCCTTCGTTGTATTTGTGTCCTCCTCGTGTCAAAAATAGAACACAACACTTTAATCGACTTTAAATATCGATATGGAATTTTTTTATGATTATTCTTTGCTTTGTCCATTTTTGTATCGGCAATTGACTGGCAATTATGCATAACTAACCTTTCAGGTCAGTGTAATTTATTGACTTTGTGTCGGATTTCTTAAGAATTCATTGATTTCCAATACAATTGCCATTATTAACCTCGATTCATTCAATATAAAAAAAACAAATTAGTATACCGGTTTGTATTATTTTACCATAGTTTTTATAGCACTTTATGTATTTACAATTGAAACGGGGTTGGCTAATATTATTTGCTGTATTTTATTAAGTATCAATTCAAAAATTAGTTTAATTTGATTTAATTTAATTTAAAAAAGGGGAGAAAGTTGTAAATTTTAAATGATTCGAAATTTTAGGAAATGGCTGCCTCCACCTCTACGAAAACTAAGTCAAGGGAAATTAAGCGAGGGAGGAGGAAAGAACCCCTCGGTCCTCAAGAAGACTAGTTCGGACAAAAAACTCAAGGTAATTTATCTCATCATTAAAATTATTAGGCTAATAAATATTAGTTACAGTGTTGTGTAACGTTTTGAAACATCTTATTAATCGGTCGGAGGTCGGATAGAATTTTCATGTATCATTTATTGAGAAAAGAGACTAAAGTTACACGTAATTGGATCTCCCAAGTCATGGATTAAGTTTCGTTTCAGTTGAACAATTAGATACAATTGAGTTCTTCTTGAATGACTTTACTATCTTCATGTCTGGTTTCATACGCTTTATTCCGGATTTTTTAATGTTTCAATTTAGTTGGACATCTGTTGTTGAACAGTCACTGTATATATTTCTATTGGAATTTGGGGAATTTTGGAAAAGTTTGGTGCAATTGAAACGATCATTAACAGGGATACGTGAAAGTATTTGAAATTAGTGAAAGTAAACAATCTGTGTGACATGGATTCCAATCCGAAAGCATATGATTTCTACGAAAAACTCATGATACCTCTAAAGAACTTATTATCAATAACATTAGGATTATTATCGATAGCTATGAGAAAAAATACGAGTTTCTGATCGTACAGTTTTCATAATGAATTTTCTCCATAGCGTATGTAGTTTATGAAGTACATTCCATAAGAGAATTTAAAATCAAAATAATTTGCACAAAGTGGTATAAGAACAACAAGCCTTTTAGATAAATTGTTTAGTAGATATAAAGTTAATGCATTATAAATTGTGGACTTACAACAAAAGCGGAAAGGATTTTTTCACTCTACTCGGTTAGAAATTTGTAAGACATTGACTACAAATCATGGAGAAAGCAGAGTCAAGGCAAGGTTTTTTATTTGTTGATTGATAAGTAGCGACAAAGTCTGCTTTCCTGTCCTATTTTCTGTAATAATAAAAATAGATGTTGTGTATTTCTATTAAATGTTATTAAAAAGGTATTTCCTGCATGTCCACATTCATTCTCATGGCATTATTATTTGCTACTCCATAATATGAGTTGAGTTAGTTTAGTGTGTAATGGTGAGTGGCCAACGAGCTATGAGGATAACTAAAAATGACATCACTTTTTGTCACTCGGGAGGGTTGTCCTACACTGCCAACACTTTTTATTATTGTTTTCCTTGCATTTGTGATATTGTGTTCGATGATGGGCGTCAATCCTGTGTTTCTCATCCTAGTCAGCAGTTTCTAATGTTTCTATCTCCTTTTATTAACGTCTGTGATGGGTGGCAAAGTAAAGAGCCGTTTATAATGCTTGGGTTTAGAGGTATATAGAGTTTTTGAAGGTTACCTTAAGTTTCCAGTAGACTTCTAGTAGATTTTTTTTTGTTTTTTCATTAAGATGTTAAGTCAAAATTAAAGATTTAAAACTTTATAGACATCTTAAAAATCAATTTTCTTAAAAATTCTCTAGAAATCTTATTTGTGATTAGATTGTTTCTTCAAAAGGGTAAAATAATTGTTGAGACGTAAAATATGAACAAGTATAGGTAACCCTTGAACCGTATCATATATATAAGGTTTGTCAACATCTGTCTATCAAAAAATGAGTCTTGTGTAAAGTTATCTATTGTCGTCATCTCTTTTGT
>JAQGAA010002065.1:0-13635 GCA_034696425.1 Isotoma viridis | reverse complement strand
AAATACAAGATCAAAGTTAGCTAAAAACAAATTAGGTAAACTGTCTGCACTAATAATCAAAGTAATCCAAGAAAAATAAATAATAAATATGGAAGTTTCTTCTGTCATTATCGCCAGCTAAGGAAACTGCGTTATCCAATTGAGTTAAATTTATTTATTTAATTAATTGATGCATAAATAAATGAACTTCCAATTAAATTAATTCAGTACAACAAATATTTATTTAATGTGTTGTAACTCATAAAGAATTTATTTAATTTCCTTTAAAATTTATGCATAATAATATTTTGATTGTATATAAAATTATTTAGATTTATAAACCAATTACAATTTGCTCATAATGTTTGGTCAGTGAGCATAAGTCAATAATACCATTTTATATTTAAATACTAAGAGAGTATTTCGAATATAAATTTATTTACTTTATTATAAAAATTTTATTTGCTATTAAACCATTTTCGAGTGTGTAAATTCGTGGTAATTTTTCACTTTTGTAATAAAATCTTTAATTTGATTATTTCATAAATCTTTCAATTAATTTTTCGAGCACAAATTCATTCTACACTTAAAGTATTTCCACAATCACATTACATTTTAATACTTCCTAATAATATCACACCAGTCATAAGCATTTTCATTTAAGAATTAAATATTCTTTATACATAATTCAATTGACATTTTTAAATATTAAAGAAAATACACAAATTAAATATAACTTACTTACTAAAACACGTGTTTACAATTTTAAGTATAAATTAATAAGAACTAATTAACTTAAAACTTATTTAAGTCATACACAAAATGACATCACATTAAAATTTATCTTCTTTTAAAGTTAATTATTTTATTTTAAAAATTACCTTAAAAACCAATCTAGCCTTTAAGCACATGAATTAGCTGGAATGAAATCAGGTTTAAATTTTAAAAAGTAATTATGACAATACTTTGGATTAACATTATTAAAAGATTGACTCTTTCTTAAAATAGATTTAGGAATAAGATCCGGTTTGTCTCTTGATCCGCCACTCCCACTCCCTGATCCTCTACCAAAACCACTCCCACCACTACTTCCACAAACTCCCCCTCGACTACTACTAACTCCATCCCCACAATAATTATTCCCATCCAAAAACAACTCTTCATTCGGCAGGAACAAGTTTGAGGAATGTTTAGAAAAATAAATCTCCCTCTGACTTTTAAATTGACCTTTGCTCTTTTGAGATCGAGAGCAACTACGAAGTTCAAAGTGATCCATAGGGTCATCAGCGTCATGATTATTACTACGATGCCGCTGACGCTGCATTTGAGCAATTATAGGAGAATCATTGTAATCAGTTGGAGTAGGAGTATCAAGAAGAAATTGACATGAGCAAATGACCCTAAAGAATGCACCAATTCTATGTCAAATGACCGAGGTCAACGCTAGCAGACTTGATGACCTTTTGTCATAATTGAAGCGTCCATTCTCTTGAATAGAAACTCTTCTTTGATTTCTTCCTCCTCCAGTGAAACAAGAACAGAATTGTCCTGCAGTCTTTTTTGTGTAGTTTCCATAAACAATTGGATTCAAACAAGAATTTGCCACTGCCATTATGAACAGAATGTCTTGTAATGAACCATCCAGTCTTTTCGCTCCTTCTTTGTCAAACATGTACCTAAAAATCATTTAAAAATTCCTCTAATTATTATATTCTGTAATGCCTTATAATTAATACCCCTGGGCTTGTTTTAATAAGTTCAACATACAACGAATTAATCAAAATCCCTCTAAAAATACCCTTTTTGACAAGCAAAGCAAATATTCTTTAGAAAATCAATTCCACGTGCTTGATTTAATTACACACGAGTTTCATGGAATTTTCATTGAACAAAAGTGTTTAGCAAAGAAAAACTCATCTAATTAAATTTGAATTAGAAAGATTATTCTAAAAATTAACCCAGTCTTTTCTTTCAAACAAATCCTAAAATAACTTTTAAAAGGCGCACTTACAGCAGTTAATTTAGTTTTTTCAACAAAAAACTTTAAGGATTATTTATAACTTTTTTGTCAGCTCTTTTACCTTTCAAGTTAAAGGTAGTTAATAAAATTAATAAAAAATTAATCTTCACTAAAAACAACTAAAATAAAATCTTTAATTTAAAGTTCCTTTTAACTAAAACAAAAACCTGGCAAAATTGTTTATTGAAAACAATAACTGAAAAAGCCTAAACATTACACAACTGAGTCAGAAATACAAAAACCTATAAAAAGACAAAGTAATTCAGCCTCGTCTTAAACTTTAAAGATATTCAACGTAACTACAAATGAAAAGTCTTAATCGACACTGGCTTTTAGTCTGTTTTGTCAACTTGGCTTTAGTTTTAAATAAGTAAATGATAATGAAAAGTGAATGAAATATCGATTCTTCTTTCACTCCTCGCTCTATCTAACAAGAAACCGGATCGGATCAATACTTTCCTTTCCTCTGGATTTAATCTAAAAGTCAACTATTATAAAAAGTTAGTGAATTACGCAACACAAATCCATAAACTTAATAACCATCCAACTGAAACAAACAAAAAACTTATTTTTTCTTAATCAAAATCAAAAGTCAGCATTTTTTTATGCGAATCAAACTCACTCCGAACTTTCCCTACCTACCGAATCATATTATTTTTCATGCCTAATAAAATCTAAGGGTTTTGCTCATAAAAATAAAGGGATTGGAAGGAATGTTAAGGGAGTGGAAGGGAATAAAAGGTTAAATGTGATTGTGTACAAAGGTCAAGTGACGGATCGAAATCCTCAATACTTTTAAAATTAGTTTTGTATTAGTCATTACTTGGAGACAATAATGCGTGGGTGCATTATTCTAAGAAATAGTTTCTCAATGAATTGCTTGTATTAGCTTGCTGTTATTGTCTCAGCTATATTTCTCTTATTTTTAAGATAAAGTCAATGCTAACTTGAGCCAAAACCTCTATTGATTTTTACCTTTGAATATAAGAGTGAGGATGCATTATTAAACATACTTTTCATTAGTGGTCAACTCTCTGCCCATTTCCATATCATAATGAACCTTCATACAACTCTCACAAGAGCGGATAAAGCACATAAAGGCAAACATCGTTAAAATAACAACATTTGCGGTTCATTCATAAACTTCCTTTCTCTTCTTTCTTCTCAAACTTAATGAGTAAACCCTATAAGTAATTTACAAGAAAAACAAAATAACAAAACAAGAGTTACTGAGTCCAAACCTTAAACCAATTTGTTTTCCACTTGAAAAGAAAATAATTTAAAGATACAAAAAAGCAGTATTTTCTTCAAGTGAACTTGTCTAGACAATTCATTTGAATAATTAAATGTCATTCAATTCTACGGCTTGACTTCAGCGTCCAAAAAGCGTCATCTTCCCAAATAGACCACGAAAACGTTAGCCTTGACACGATATTTATGGACATGAGACTTTTGTTCCGTAACTATTGATTACACTATAGAGTATTGTTTTTCATTTGTCTTAATTACGTGATAATGAAGAGAATATGCGACATATGGAACATTATTATCCTACAGTTTATAATTAAAACATTTCCTTCATTGTCTCTACAGCGTTGAGCGTGGAATCCTGATTGAAATAGTAATCATTGTCATTCCTTTTGCCCACAGGGAACAAAAGTATTATTTACTTTTTGTAATTTCAAACTTTAGTAAACCAATACGTTTCATCATCAGAGACAATGGAATAAAAGAGACACTCTTTCAAAGCCTTTAAACCAATCTGCATTAATTCTATTTAATCTATTCCTTTTTAAAAAGGAAATCCCATTGGAAATCTCAAAGTGTTAAAACCAATAGCTTTATCTTTCAAAACCTTTTCATCTCAAAAAGAATCAAAATCAGCGTCTCTTCTAAGCGTACTTACCAAAGCGTAATAACAGCATAAGGAGTCCAGCAAAAGACAAATACAATGACAATAACAAAAGTCATTCTAAGCGTCCTTTTCTTAGCTCTTGCAAGCAGATTAGCCGCATCAGAATTACCCGCTTGGGTTGCTCTCATTCGATTTCTAACACAATTTTTGCATCCACTCCCACCTTCTCCTGAAGAACCACCCCCACCACTCACTCCTCCTCCTGTTTCAAAAACAAACAAAAAACATTTATTTTTAAATTCTCCACACAATTTATCCCTTCACACATAAAATTCACATAATTCACGTAAAAAACCCGTGTGTTGAATAATTCAAAACTCCTAACTTTTTCGTAAACTCAACTCTCTTTTATAGATTCAACTTCAAAGCTCCTTTACAGTCACTTCAATCCATTTCAAAAACCACAAAAAAACCCTAACGAATTCAGAAAGGTCCGTTCACAATCCATAAGAACTTTGAGGCATTCAAATTAAATTTGAAGGCTGAAGAATCTTTAACATTAAAAAAGCCTATTGATTTTTAATTTAAAAAATCTGTTTAAATATTTAAAGATAATATTTTTAAGGTATGTTGTGTCTAGCTTAATATTTCAAATACGTATCGATTTTTAGAAGCCTTTTCCACTCTTTCTTTCTGCTTTCTTCTTTCGTTTTATAATTCCATTTGAATGTCCATTTCATTAAAATCCAAATCTTTTTAACTTTTTAACTTTAACACAACTCAACATATATTAGAATATTTCCATTCTATTTGTTACCACGAGTTGTTTCAACTATTTTTTTCTTTGTAGTCTCAAGGAAAGTCAAATATTATCCGATTTGTTTGGTAAAATAATCTCTCAGAAAGCATATTATGCTTTAGGGAGTTTCTTTGATTTATCTTTGACAAATTAATCTATACTTTATCTTCTTCTTTACGTAATTCTTAAGAGTTGTTCAAAAGTCACGTACAAGAATATTCAAGATAATAATTCCACTGAAAACGTGTAGATTCCTCAATTTCTCTCTTAGTTTAATCAATTGTCAAAAGATCCAAGAATTTCCAAAAAGAAACTTTAATTTTAAGTTAAATAGCACAAAGTTTATGAAAAATCTTCAAATGCTTTTCAAAATTTTGTATCAGCACAAACAGACTAAAATGAATGGTAGAGGAAATGCATAAGCAGATGATGATTAACTCCCACGCACTCAATTTTCAATATGATTCAGTAACCGAACTAATTAAAATATTACACGGACAAAACTTGCTTTATTCAAATCCTACTTTCTTTCTACTAAATCAGCTTTTAAATCACGTAAAATTTTCTTATTCTATTCAGCTTTATTCAACTATTTTAGTACAATAAGTGTGGAATATGCAAAAAAAACTCATTGTTTTTAACTTTTAGCACAAAAATAATTAAAAAATCTTAAAAGCTTTTAATTTGCTCATTAAAATTGTTTTACGTTCTGCTCAATCTGCTTTTCATTATTTTATTCAATAATTTAATGAAAGAAACATCTAATCTCAATTACTAAATGTATTTCTCCATTGCAAATAGGAAAAAGGATTATCTAATCTTTATCTGAAATTATTTTTAATTTCCATGTTTCCGTTTATTGGCTCCACACCCATAAAATCTTTAATTTTAAACAGAAAATCTTGCAAGCGTTTTTGAGTGAAGATGCTCCAGCGTCGGTGATAACAGCTTAACAAAAGCGTTTTAAAAAATGTTTCAACTGCTTAAGAAGGGCATTTAATTGAGTTTTGAATTGACCTTTCACCTTAATACAGGATTACCTTGAAAGGAATGAATACTTACGTGAATTCTGTCGTTGTAAATGTTCATTATTTTTTGAGCTAATTTTCCATAAGATCATAGTGTAAGTGAATATGATGACAAATAATGGAATGAAATACATGGCTGAGACGGAGAAAACATTATACAAAATCTCTTGAGTTGGATTAGAGAAGAAACCAAAACTGACACATTGTTTAAAGGAAGGATGCTTTGGGTGCACTTGTACACTAAACACCACGCACTGCAATCAACAAAACAACACCAATTTAGTTTCAATTACCAAAAGCAATAAACTATAATCACTGCTTAGAATACATTCTGTGCAATTAGCAAATGTTCATAAAACACGTGTGTAAACCAGTAAAACACATTCAATGAGGTTTGAGAATCCAGAGTGGCCTTAGCCCAGAATAAAGATTCCAAGGGAATGAGAAAGTGGCCCAAAACACAAAGGCACTCTTAGCAGGGTATTATGCTACCCGGGGTTATTTACTTATATCTATTAATACTAAGAAAGTTTCCGGTTTATTGGGTTTACTTCACTTAAAGTGCGAATCTCAACTTTTCATCTCGACATTGACAAAACACACAAAGACACAAAAATCTAAGAACATACAGACAAAAAGCCCGTGTTTTAAGGGTTTTTGGATTAAACTTGTAATTTGCTGTACCCTGATTTCCTATATTCCTATACTTGTCCATCTAAAGAAGGAGTCTAAAACGGCAGAGTGTAAAGGGAAATCAAGGACATACTACACTTCCAGTAGGCAAAGGAAATCCTTGAAAACATTCCCAACTTCTTAACCACACTAAAAATTAGTAAAAATATTAATTATCTTAATTTGTACTTAACCGCATAAAGATTTGGATAAATTACAGGTAAAATCCATTTAAGTTTATATTTTAACATAATTTCTGAACTCTTTCTTAATCTTTCTTCTACCCAAGAACTAATTAGGTTTAAGTATTCTTCATAAAACGAAATGTCTCATTCTCTCCCTTGCATAATAATTTCCAAGGCCAATGAGTCAAATCTTTACTACTTTCTCTCTTTGTCAGCAAAAACTTATTGCTTGTTATTAAAGGGATTTTCTAAGTAGGGACTCGATTGTGTGTTTTGAATTAGTGGGAGGAGTCACACTTCACTATAATTTAAAATGTTTTTTTAAATAAGTTTTTGCATGTGGACAAGTGGGAGGAGAAAGTAGTAAAGATTTGACTCATTGGCCTTGGAAATTATTATGCAAGGGAGAGAATGAGACATTTCGTTTTATGAAGAATACTTAAACCTAATTAGTTCTTGGGTAGAAGAAAGATTAAGAAAGAGTTCAGAAATTATGTTAAAATATAAACTTAAATGGATTTTACCTGTAATTTATCCAAATCTTTATGCGGTTAAGTACAAATTAAGATAATTAATATTTTTACTAATTTTTAGTGTGGTTAAGAAGTTGGGAATGTTTTCAAGGATTTCCTTTGCCTACTGGAAGTGTAGTATGTCCTTGATTTCCCTTTACACTCTGCCGTTTTAGACTCCTTCTTTAGATGGACAAGTATAGGAATATAGGAAATCAGGGTACAGCAAATTACAAGTTTAATCCAAAAACCCTTAAAACACGGGCTTTTTGTCTGTATGTTCTTAGATTTTTGTGTCTTTGTGTGTTTTGTCAATGTCGAGATGAAAAGTTGAGATTCGCACTTTAAGTGAAGTAAACCCAATAAACCGGAAACTTTCTTAGTATTAATAGATATAAGTAAATAACCCCGGGTAGCATAATACCCTGCTAAGAGTGCCTTTGTGTTTTGGGCCACTTTCTCATTCCCTTGGAATCTTTATTCTGGGCTAAGGCCACTCTGGATTCTCAAACCTCATTGAATGTGTTTTACTGGTTTACACACGTGTTTTATGAACATTTGCTAATTGCACAGAATGTATTCTAAGCAGTGATTATAGTTTATTGCTTTTGGTAATTGAAACTAAATTGGTGTTGTTTTGTTGATTGCAGTGCGTGGTGTTTAGTGTACAAGTGCACCCAAAGCATCCTTCCTTTAAACAATGTGTCAGTTTTGGTTTCTTCTCTAATCCAACTCAAGAGATTTTGTATAATGTTTTCTCCGTCTCAGCCATGTATTTCATTCCATTATTTGTCATCATATTCACTTACACTATGATCTTATGGAAAATTAGCTCAAAAAATAATGAACATTTACAACGACAGAATTCACGTAAGTATTCATTCCTTTCAAGGTAATCCTGTATTAAGGTGAAAGGTCAATTCAAAACTCAATTAAATGCCCTTCTTAAGCAGTTGAAACATTTTTTAAAACGCTTTTGTTAAGCTGTTATCACCGACGCTGGAGCATCTTCACTCAAAAACGCTTGCAAGATTTTCTGTTTAAAATTAAAGATTTTATGGGTGTGGAGCCAATAAACGGAAACATGGAAATTAAAAATAATTTCAGATAAAGATTAGATAATCCTTTTTCCTATTTGCAATGGAGAAATACATTTAGTAATTGAGATTAGATGTTTCTTTCATTAAATTATTGAATAAAATAATGAAAAGCAGATTGAGCAGAACGTAAAACAATTTTAATGAGCAAATTAAAAGCTTTTAAGATTTTTTAATTATTTTTGTGCTAAAAGTTAAAAACAATGAGTTTTTTTTGCATATTCCACACTTATTGTACTAAAATAGTTGAATAAAGCTGAATAGAATAAGAAAATTTTACGTGATTTAAAAGCTGATTTAGTAGAAAGAAAGTAGGATTTGAATAAAGCAAGTTTTGTCCGTGTAATATTTTAATTAGTTCGGTTACTGAATCATATTGAAAATTGAGTGCGTGGGAGTTAATCATCATCTGCTTATGCATTTCCTCTACCATTCATTTTAGTCTGTTTGTGCTGATACAAAATTTTGAAAAGCATTTGAAGATTTTTCATAAACTTTGTGCTATTTAACTTAAAATTAAAGTTTCTTTTTGGAAATTCTTGGATCTTTTGACAATTGATTAAACTAAGAGAGAAATTGAGGAATCTACACGTTTTCAGTGGAATTATTATCTTGAATATTCTTGTACGTGACTTTTGAACAACTCTTAAGAATTACGTAAAGAAGAAGATAAAGTATAGATTAATTTGTCAAAGATAAATCAAAGAAACTCCCTAAAGCATAATATGCTTTCTGAGAGATTATTTTACCAAACAAATCGGATAATATTTGACTTTCCTTGAGACTACAAAGAAAAAAATAGTTGAAACAACTCGTGGTAACAAATAGAATGGAAATATTCTAATATATGTTGAGTTGTGTTAAAGTTAAAAAGTTAAAAAGATTTGGATTTTAATGAAATGGACATTCAAATGGAATTATAAAACGAAAGAAGAAAGCAGAAAGAAAGAGTGGAAAAGGCTTCTAAAAATCGATACGTATTTGAAATATTAAGCTAGACACAACATACCTTAAAAATATTATCTTTAAATATTTAAACAGATTTTTTAAATTAAAAATCAATAGGCTTTTTTAATGTTAAAGATTCTTCAGCCTTCAAATTTAATTTGAATGCCTCAAAGTTCTTATGGATTGTGAACGGACCTTTCTGAATTCGTTAGGGTTTTTTTGTGGTTTTTGAAATGGATTGAAGTGACTGTAAAGGAGCTTTGAAGTTGAATCTATAAAAGAGAGTTGAGTTTACGAAAAAGTTAGGAGTTTTGAATTATTCAACACACGGGTTTTTTACGTGAATTATGTGAATTTTATGTGTGAAGGGATAAATTGTGTGGAGAATTTAAAAATAAATGTTTTTTGTTTGTTTTTGAAACAGGAGGAGGAGTGAGTGGTGGGGGTGGTTCTTCAGGAGAAGGTGGGAGTGGATGCAAAAATTGTGTTAGAAATCGAATGAGAGCAACCCAAGCGGGTAATTCTGATGCGGCTAATCTGCTTGCAAGAGCTAAGAAAAGGACGCTTAGAATGACTTTTGTTATTGTCATTGTATTTGTCTTTTGCTGGACTCCTTATGCTGTTATTACGCTTTGGTAAGTACGCTTAGAAGAGACGCTGATTTTGATTCTTTTTGAGATGAAAAGGTTTTGAAAGATAAAGCTATTGGTTTTAACACTTTGAGATTTCCAATGGGATTTCCTTTTTAAAAAGGAATAGATTAAATAGAATTAATGCAGATTGGTTTAAAGGCTTTGAAAGAGTGTCTCTTTTATTCCATTGTCTCTGATGATGAAACGTATTGGTTTACTAAAGTTTGAAATTACAAAAAGTAAATAATACTTTTGTTCCCTGTGGGCAAAAGGAATGACAATGATTACTATTTCAATCAGGATTCCACGCTCAACGCTGTAGAGACAATGAAGGAAATGTTTTAATTATAAACTGTAGGATAATAATGTTCCATATGTCGCATATTCTCTTCATTATCACGTAATTAAGACAAATGAAAAACAATACTCTATAGTGTAATCAATAGTTACGGAACAAAAGTCTCATGTCCATAAATATCGTGTCAAGGCTAACGTTTTCGTGGTCTATTTGGGAAGATGACGCTTTTTGGACGCTGAAGTCAAGCCGTAGAATTGAATGACATTTAATTATTCAAATGAATTGTCTAGACAAGTTCACTTGAAGAAAATACTGCTTTTTTGTATCTTTAAATTATTTTCTTTTCAAGTGGAAAACAAATTGGTTTAAGGTTTGGACTCAGTAACTCTTGTTTTGTTATTTTGTTTTTCTTGTAAATTACTTATAGGGTTTACTCATTAAGTTTGAGAAGAAAGAAGAGAAAGGAAGTTTATGAATGAACCGCAAATGTTGTTATTTTAACGATGTTTGCCTTTATGTGCTTTATCCGCTCTTGTGAGAGTTGTATGAAGGTTCATTATGATATGGAAATGGGCAGAGAGTTGACCACTAATGAAAAGTATGTTTAATAATGCATCCTCACTCTTATATTCAAAGGTAAAAATCAATAGAGGTTTTGGCTCAAGTTAGCATTGACTTTATCTTAAAAATAAGAGAAATATAGCTGAGACAATAACAGCAAGCTAATACAAGCAATTCATTGAGAAACTATTTCTTAGAATAATGCACCCACGCATTATTGTCTCCAAGTAATGACTAATACAAAACTAATTTTAAAAGTATTGAGGATTTCGATCCGTCACTTGACCTTTGTACACAATCACATTTAACCTTTTATTCCCTTCCACTCCCTTAACATTCCTTCCAATCCCTTTATTTTTATGAGCAAAACCCTTAGATTTTATTAGGCATGAAAAATAATATGATTCGGTAGGTAGGGAAAGTTCGGAGTGAGTTTGATTCGCATAAAAAAATGCTGACTTTTGATTTTGATTAAGAAAAAATAAGTTTTTTGTTTGTTTCAGTTGGATGGTTATTAAGTTTATGGATTTGTGTTGCGTAATTCACTAACTTTTTATAATAGTTGACTTTTAGATTAAATCCAGAGGAAAGGAAAGTATTGATCCGATCCGGTTTCTTGTTAGATAGAGCGAGGAGTGAAAGAAGAATCGATATTTCATTCACTTTTCATTATCATTTACTTATTTAAAACTAAAGCCAAGTTGACAAAACAGACTAAAAGCCAGTGTCGATTAAGACTTTTCATTTGTAGTTACGTTGAATATCTTTAAAGTTTAAGACGAGGCTGAATTACTTTGTCTTTTTATAGGTTTTTGTATTTCTGACTCAGTTGTGTAATGTTTAGGCTTTTTCAGTTATTGTTTTCAATAAACAATTTTGCCAGGTTTTTGTTTTAGTTAAAAGGAACTTTAAATTAAAGATTTTATTTTAGTTGTTTTTAGTGAAGATTAATTTTTTATTAATTTTATTAACTACCTTTAACTTGAAAGGTAAAAGAGCTGACAAAAAAGTTATAAATAATCCTTAAAGTTTTTTGTTGAAAAAACTAAATTAACTGCTGTAAGTGCGCCTTTTAAAAGTTATTTTAGGATTTGTTTGAAAGAAAAGACTGGGTTAATTTTTAGAATAATCTTTCTAATTCAAATTTAATTAGATGAGTTTTTCTTTGCTAAACACTTTTGTTCAATGAAAATTCCATGAAACTCGTGTGTAATTAAATCAAGCACGTGGAATTGATTTTCTAAAGAATATTTGCTTTGCTTGTCAAAAAGGGTATTTTTAGAGGGATTTTGATTAATTCGTTGTATGTTGAACTTATTAAAACAAGCCCAGGGGTATTAATTATAAGGCATTACAGAATATAATAATTAGAGGAATTTTTAAATGATTTTTAGGTACATGTTTGACAAAGAAGGAGCGAAAAGACTGGATGGTTCATTACAAGACATTCTGTTCATAATGGCAGTGGCAAATTCTTGTTTGAATCCAATTGTTTATGGAAACTACACAAAAAAGACTGCAGGACAATTCTGTTCTTGTTTCACTGGAGGAGGAAGAAATCAAAGAAGAGTTTCTATTCAAGAGAATGGACGCTTCAATTATGACAAAAGGTCATCAAGTCTGCTAGCGTTGACCTCGGTCATTTGACATAGAATTGGTGCATTCTTTAGGGTCATTTGCTCATGTCAATTTCTTCTTGATACTCCTACTCCAACTGATTACAATGATTCTCCTATAATTGCTCAAATGCAGCGTCAGCGGCATCGTAGTAATAATCATGACGCTGATGACCCTATGGATCACTTTGAACTTCGTAGTTGCTCTCGATCTCAAAAGAGCAAAGGTCAATTTAAAAGTCAGAGGGAGATTTATTTTTCTAAACATTCCTCAAACTTGTTCCTGCCGAATGAAGAGTTGTTTTTGGATGGGAATAATTATTGTGGGGATGGAGTTAGTAGTAGTCGAGGGGGAGTTTGTGGAAGTAGTGGTGGGAGTGGTTTTGGTAGAGGATCAGGGAGTGGGAGTGGCGGATCAAGAGACAAACCGGATCTTATTCCTAAATCTATTTTAAGAAAGAGTCAATCTTTTAATAATGTTAATCCAAAGTATTGTCATAATTACTTTTTAAAATTTAAACCTGATTTCATTCCAGCTAATTCATGTGCTTAAAGGCTAGATTGGTTTTTAAGGTAATTTTTAAAATAAAATAATTAACTTTAAAAGAAGATAAATTTTAATGTGATGTCATTTTGTGTATGACTTAAATAAGTTTTAAGTTAATTAGTTCTTATTAATTTATACTTAAAATTGTAAACACGTGTTTTAGTAAGTAAGTTATATTTAATTTGTGTATTTTCTTTAATATTTAAAAATGTCAATTGAATTATGTATAAAGAATATTTAATTCTTAAATGAAAATGCTTATGACTGGTGTGATATTATTAGGAAGTATTAAAATGTAATGTGATTGTGGAAATACTTTAAGTGTAGAATGAATTTGTGCTCGAAAAATTAATTGAAAGATTTATGAAATAATCAAATTAAAGATTTTATTACAAAAGTGAAAAATTACCACGAATTTACACACTCGAAAATGGTTTAATAGCAAATAAAATTTTTATAATAAAGTAAATAAATTTATATTCGAAATACTCTCTTAGTATTTAAATATAAAATGGTATTATTGACTTATGCTCACTGACCAAACATTATGAGCAAATTGTAATTGGTTTATAAATCTAAATAATTTTATATACAATCAAAATATTATTATGCATAAATTTTAAAGGAAATTAAATAAATTCTTTATGAGTTACAACACATTAAATAAATATTTGTTGTACTGAATTAATTTAATTGGAAGTTCATTTATTTATGCATCAATTAATTAAATAAATAAATTTAACTCAATTGGATAACGCAGTTTCCTTAGCTGGCGATAATGACAGAAGAAACTTCCATATTTATTATTTATTTTTCTTGGATTACTTTGATTATTAGTGCAGACAGTTTACCTAATTTGTTTTTAGCTAACTTTGATCTTGTATTT
>JAQGAA010002064.1:0-13638 GCA_034696425.1 Isotoma viridis | reverse complement strand
TAGCTTGCACAAAATAACGAACCTACTCCTCTCGTGTTCACAAGTTAAATGAGTGATAAATGCTAATTAATTAAACACCAGTTGTTGCGATAAGCCTTGCTGGATGTGTTCTTTGCTTGCACAAACTAAGATTGCAGTCAAAACGAAAATCAATTCATCATCATCCTTTATTTCATACTATCAGCAAACATAAAAAACATGGATTAAATAACACAAGATAAATCTACTGCATTATTTTCTGAAGTACATTAAGCCAAAAGGCTGATAACAATTATGCATTAAAAGAGTACAATGCAAAAGTTCTTTATAATATTTAACATTTCTAACGTCCATATCTTTTACAAGTACCAGGACTTCAATCTCAACATAAATAACAATAATATTATAAATCATGTAGGGGATTGCATAGCCAATACTGTAATTAAAAAACATAGGTTTTACTTTTACTTTGCAGAATAGTACAATTAATAAACTCTAACTGTCAGGTCAGATGAAGAATTACCATTTGTCATTAAGAGCTTAATTAATACATATATTATAATCTTATAAGCTGATCTAATTCTGTAGCTAAATTTATCTGTCTGCATTCCGACATTCATTGATTTTAGGTAGAAAATAACATAAATTATTGAACAATTTCAGAAAAAAATAGTTCATTTAAGCTGATTAACACAATGTGAAAATGAAACCCACGAGAGATTTATTCCCATCCGACCAACCAAACCATAAGACATGAATTGAAATTAGCCTTTTTAAGCCTATTTAATAAACTCATAGACACTAAACTTAAGATTAGAGGTATTTTTTAAATATAACATGAAGAATACTTTACTCCACTATGAAAACGATAATAACAGGTTTGAAGAAACACTAAACAAGAGACAGTTCTTTTGTTTTTAATGTAAACTTGAGGAAAACAAGCAGCCTTAGTCGCTGACAGAGCGCGACCGTTCTCGACGACCACCACGAGGAGAGTAGGATCGGCTTGATCGACGGTTTCGAGAAGGACTTCGAGAGTAAGATCGGCGACGACGAGGAGATCGGGATCGACTTCTGTATCCTCCTCCGCCTCCACGACGATCACCTCCCCTTGGTGGAGGACGACGATCTCTGGTTCTTCCGGTTGACATCTCAACACGAACTCTAACACCTCCGATACGGGTTCCATCCAAGTTCCTCACTGCGTCCTCAGCATCTATTAGAAAATCAAGCGTACTCTAAATAAGTTACCTTTACATTATTAGTTTTAGTGATCGATGGCTTAAATTAGTCCGAGAACCTACCTCGAGGATCTTGGAACTCTATGAATGCAAATCCAGGTGGGTTCCTTGCAACCCAGACATTTTTTAAAGGTCCATAGTTGGAGAATACCGACTCGAGTTCTGTCTTGGACGCATTGTTACCCAAGTTTCCAACGTAAACTTTGCATCTTACATCCCATTCCTGATGTCTCGACATTGTTCGTCTTTATCCTGTTACAGAAAAAATGAGATAAGTACCAATTCATCTCTAACTGAAGCATTTTAATAATTTCTATATAATACGGTTTGACCCTCCAATCAGACCACAAACACTGATACTGATCTAATTTTCTTTCGGCAGCCTAATAAACTACACATGAAAAACACACCTTCATGTCCTCATATTATTGTAACTTGTAACTCAATTCTAGTTCAGCATAATAAATATAATATATTAGACGTAAAACAAAAGCAATTAATTATATGTACCCCTGATACTGCATTTTCTGTATTTTTTAAAACAACCCCAAGTAAATACTTAAACCAAATTAAACATACTAACCATCTTGCAGCGAGTGCGTGACTCGTATGACGATGAAAATTCAGAAGGAGATGGTATTTTGAATGATGGGGGAAGTTGTTGATTGCAAACATTGTAAAGTAGCATTTATCTAGTATGGTGAATGAGCGGTCGATGTGACGGAGAAGGAATGATGGTGACATAGGAGGACCAGAGAACAAATTAGGTTGTAGGTAGGGATGGGGATGATAGAATGTGTTGCTTTTTGGCCTTTTCTACTACAACAGTACAGGTAGGTGAGAGGTTAAGTTACGTTCAGGTTTGGTGTCAGCGACAAATAATGTGAAAATGTCTAGGTGATCTATAGGGGGAGACGAACATTAATGATGGACAGACTGAGGTTGTTGGACAACTTAAATTGAAGTTGACGACAATGAGTGAAACTGGAAGGGTAGCTGACTAGTAGAGAGCGTGCTTGCTGCGGCGACTTAAGACTTAACGCTGCGCTGCCCTACGAAGATACGAGCCAGGAGAACGTCAAAAGTGACAGGTCATTGGAGAATGAGTGTAGTAAACTGAGGACGAAGTGGCCAACCAAATGTAATCTCTCTATTGGACTGACTGTGACTGCCTGCAGTAGTAGTAGTAGTCAGTTCAGTAGAAGTAGTAGTAGTAGTAGTAGTGCTGGGAGGACTTGATTGAGGAGAAGTGAAAGATGATAATGATGTCAGTAGCAGTGTGAGACTGGATTGAAGGAGGAAGATGCTCTGACTGAATAAATAATCAATCTTAATTAACAAACATAAAAAATAAAAATAGAAAAAAATCCTGAACTTGCATAATGCATAACAAACATAATAAGTAACAAATAATGATAAATATTCCTCTCTTCCTCACTCTTTCATAAATGGACAAATTAAAAAGGTTTTAAAATACAAATAAATAATATGTTGAACTTTAGTTGGGACTTTTGGTAGTCAGTAGTCGTAGTAGAGAAGTAAGTCTGGCTTTGCTTGGTTGACCCTTAAGTATCTCTTAATTGATTACAAATGTGTGTAGTATGTAAGTCTAGTTGTCTCTCAGGCTCCTTTTTGACTCTGAAATCAATCTCTGGACGTTGACTACAATGAAACCTCTGACCTCTCTTAATTTTCTTATAGCCGAAGCAGGACACAGGAGAAGGGGACGTTCAATTTGCAACAACAATCAATAGTAGTAGTAAGTAGATTTAAATGTATGTAGTAGCAACAACAGCAAGAAGTAGAAGGCGACTGAAGCATAGGTTGGTTGTGGTGTGGGTTGATTTGACTCTTATGAGGGAGGACCAAATTACTCTCCGGTTTCGGTTTATCAAAAATCTATCGATGCGATGCGCTTTTACTAATCATTGTTAGTGGAATTTGAGTGAAATCATTAAAAATTGCCTTTTTTTCAAGTAATCATTAAAAGTAGTAATAGAAATTTTTACTCAATTCACCCACCGCAATCGACTTGTGACAAGAGAGACAATCAATCGATAGATCGATAAAATCGAATAGTAGTTGGTATTGAATTTAGAGTGAGTGTGGAGTCGGAGTGACCTCGCCGCCTCACTCACACTGGAAACTAGACCGGAAAGAGTAACGAGGGACCAAAAACTAGTCCGTCAGTTGACTTTTTTGGACGAATTGAATTAAAAAATTTTATCAAGTTGGAGTTGGATTTGATTTTAGATGGAATTGTGTGTGAAGAAAGTAGTTTTTGTAGTTAGACGACACGAACAACGACGATGAAGAAAAATACTTTTTTAGACATAAAACTCACCTCGGCAATCGACTTCTGGATATCAATCAATGGAAAATCGTTTCCTTTTTAACAACTGTGTTATTTATATAATTAATATTAATTAATTAATGAACTTTAACCCTTTCAGATTTAAAAGTTGAAAGTGGTGGAAAAATCGGAGGTATAATTTTTTGGAATGTTGATTGTAGTTTGTAGTTGTAGAGAGATAATGTTAGGAATTCTTTATTTTACAAATGCACACGAGTATTTCACCAGTGACGGATTAATACTTTCATAAACGTTAGAATTTCAATTTCTATAATCGTCACTGAAAATTGAAATTAGCTTAGAAAGAATTAATGTATAGACAAAAATTATAATGCCGCTTAGGAGCAGTGTGGCTTGTCTATGAGAAGGACAAGAAGAGACGCATAATAAGATACCCTAGAGAAAGAAGCTTTATAGAAGAAGAACGCATTTTAGTACAACAACTGCAGACTTCAGTATAGCCAGATGCCCGAAGCAGAATGCCAAGCCCACTAAAGTTATGTATGGAAATCAAATAGGGTTTTATATGAAAAACCACTAAAATTAATCCATTCTTTGGCATTCTCCTCTCTGGCATGTTGGGTAGATGGTGCTCAGGGTTTTGCAATGGGGGGAGTGCGAGTGCAGAATTGCGGCTGTCGAAGCGAAGTAAACTGCTAACGTCTCGCTTTGCCTCGATCAATTTTTGAGACTTTTAGGTTATAGGAACCAGAATGGCCACAAACGGAAAGTGCTTTTATGCTTTTTCGGATTTTTTAGATAAATTTTCTAAAATTTGATGAATTTTCAGGTTTTCCTAAAATTTTAAATTTGCATTCAGGTTCATATTTTCTAGTTTGGAAAAAATAAACAAAATTAAGGTAATAAAATATTTGTTTGTATGTGACATATATTATAAGACTGGTATTATTAATTATTTAATTATATTTACTTGAAAACCTTATGAAATGAAATTATAGTTTGTATCCGATAATAATAAATTGTTTTTTAAATTTATTATTTTCTTTTTGTTTAGAAAACGTTATAACAAAATCATTTTATAAAACATGTTGACTTCAAACAAGAAACAATTTCCCGTAATAATAACAAGTCCTGAAGTCCAATTGCTTTTTAAAACCTTGCATTGAATTTTGCATGTTACATGAAAATTGCGAAATAATTTGTGACATTTTTTCATAAGCCAACATTTCAGTTAATTAAAAGTACGTTTGTTTTTCAAGTTTCTGCTTTTTATAGAGATCATTGCAATTTTCAGCTATATTTTACGTATTGAAAGTTCATTAATGACTGAAAGATCAGTTGGTTTTATAATCACTTCAATGGGTCAAGTCCACATGGTCTTTTGATGACATTTTCGTTTATATGAGTCCATTTTGTTGCAACTTTAAACAAAAAAAAATTATGAGCACTCTTGTACTACTTTTAAAAGATGTTGCATTATAGTATCTACTTAAACTTACTCCATTTGTGACCGTAGATTAGAGGGCACGCTCCGTGCAAAGTTTTAGGGTCAACTAGTCCATTTTTCAAATTTGTATACCAAAGAACTGCTGATCCTTTGACTGGTTTTACTGAAAATCCTAGTAATGGGAATGAAGTATAACCCCCTTGTTTTACATCATTTAGCTGAAATGATGTTGCATAAAATCAATAATTATTACATGATCGCCTGAAGTTTTAATTGAATGTAAAACACAGTCGATTCAAAAATTTCTCTCTTACGTATGCTAGAAAAGTTGTCACCCTATCTCCTTTTACATCGACATTAAGGTCACCGGGTCCTTTCTAAAAGAAAAATTGAAAGCTTACAAATTGAAATAGAAAAATATAAAGAGAGTTATATTTATTCGCTTACAGAATCAAAGTGAAGTTCAACATGACCCCCAAAAGCATATGCTGCAATTTGTAATGCCTCAGAAGCTTTACTTCCGACAACATTTAGTCCTGTGATTAGTTCGATACGCCTGGACAAAGGCGTTTCTGGAATATCGGCATCTTGGAACCAAGAGTATGCAGCTGTTCTAGGAGTAGCGTTAGGTCCACTAGGAGCTCTTTCAAGCGAAGGGTATGCTTTTGTTTTGAAGTAAGACATCCACTTTTCACTTAGTATGTCGTAAATCTGAATAATCCTGGGATTATTGCTAACGAGCTCAATTTTTAAGGGCCTAATGGTCCAGTATGGATTTCGTTTTGTGTCATACCAACACTTTAACTTACGTCTTTCTTCCTCAGTCTGAAACAGTTTTTAGGAATATTAATTTATTGTGATTATAATGTACATCTAAACAATATGCATGCAAAACTACATTTATGGTTTCATCAAAAAAAACTATAAAAATGAAACAAACCTGAAAATTTCCACCATTGCAAAGGGCAATATGATTCACGAAAGTTGCTTGAAAGTAATTTGGGTGAGTATCATTAAGTCTCAATCCAGAAAACTGTTTAATTAAAGAATTTCTCAATGATGGAGGTCGGACACTGTCAACGGATCGGATTCTTCTTGTGTAAATATGTTCATAGCCTTCTTCTAAATTTTCTTTGAAATTCCTATCGTGCTGAACCATTCCATTATTCCATACAATTAGTATTACAGAAAATTTCTCATATATTTCATGATGAATGATAAAATGAATAGGCTTTATTTAGTAAATCTTACCTCAGAGACAACCTTAAATACATCAGAATTTAAAGATTTTTCATCAAAATCATAATCCATCTGCTGGGGGTCATTTTCTAATTTCACTTTAGTCACATTGAACCAGTCTAATGCTTGAGTATAAAATTGATTCTTCTGAGCAGTTTTAGCAAGCTGGTAGCATTGCCTAGTTGTAAGTCCAATATTCTCAACAACTCCTGGTATTTTACCTTCGGCAATCTATACACCATATAGTATAAGGTAAAATGTTACAAAATTCTGAATTAAAACTCGTGTTATTTGTACAAGCTTTTATTTTTCATACGTGGAAAGAATTCAAATCGTAAATAAATTGCAGGCGCAACAAAGCATGTATCGCATCTTCAGCATCTGCATTAGATGGGAAATCATAAGCTCCTTTGGCTTCATAAACGATTTTCGAAGACACTATATCAACCAAATCGAAATTAGTAATAGGAATTTAAGAACTCATAAACTTTACATTTAATTTTTTATTGAAGGATTTTACCTTCTTCTGCATTGGCAGATATATGTTGACCAATTGAAATAAATTCATTTGCATATCTGCTAAGCATTCTGTAGGATAGAATAGGGTTGGAAGCCACTACTTTATCTCTAGAATCATCATCCGCAGATGGTCCTAAATAGGAAGTTCCTTGAATTGCGGATTCTTCGTAATCAGATGTATAGCTTGAACAATTAATTACATTTTAAATTTTCACCTTGCTATTTCAAAGAAATCGAAAGTATGAAAAATTTTAAACAATTGAATCACCTTTTGACTAATTGTAGGCGCTTCTCCAATTCGATGGTATAATCTTTCATAGCATTGTAAATTTTTCTCTCTTGTTTTGCCAAGAATTGCAAATACGTTGGGGACAAGGCGTATGGGGGTGGATTTAGAGACGGACTGTTTTGATTTATACTGTCTAATATAGAGCTATGAACAAGTAGTATTTTAAATATGAATATTAGTAGCACTGAATTCACAAATATTCTTTGATTCATTTTAAGGCAAGTTAAAAGGTTTCACTTTAACCTAAGCTTCTTAGTTTAAGATTATTTACTGATCGGTTTATTGAATTTTTGGTTTTCCAATTATTGGAGAAAATTGATTAATCCTAAAGTTATAAAAGATTTCGTTACATTACAACAGGTGCATGGACTAGGATCGATGGATCACGGTTGGTTGAACTTTTTAAACTGAGGTTTGTTATTCATAACCTGTAACAACTTTGCAGGTATATTGCAGGTATAAGTTATTTATTGTGAAGAAATCTTTAGTACGCTGGAAGCTACCTGGATAAAAACCGGTCTTGCCTATGATTAAGAATTATAACAAAAACTCACTTTGCAGAGGTTCATGGTATTATTTACCTGTTCTTTGAGGCATAAACAAAGTTATACCAAGGTCCTTTGTGCATTAACCTCTGAATGAGATGAGCGTTCCCCCGTTTACTATACTTTTTTTAAAAAATATCTACAACACTTTATTGGTTTTTTATGCTGAAGTTGACACTCACATTGTTTAAACGTGATGACGTTGAAGTCATCACTCATGCTAAAAACGCAAGAAACCAAACTTCTTAATGTTTAATCCCTTTAACTTCGACACATTTCGCAAATCCGAAACGCAAATAGATTTTAATCAATGTGAATCATTAATACCAAATTAGACAAAAACCATGAAACATTTTTATCAAAATTTAAGAATGTTTCTGCGTACAGTGCGAATGCATATCATAATAATAAAACGTATTTATTACTTAACTTTGGTCAGTAAAACATTAATCAAATGCGGTAAGCGATTAGAATGAAACAATATATATTTGAAATAGAAAAGCCTGTAGCGCAGCATAATAATAATACTCGATATGTAAACTTATAAGCTTTAAATCACAACGTATCCAGCTTCACTTCGAGATTCTACTAGATTTTCACAATCATCCCAGGTATCAGTCAATGGGTCGTATACTTCCACGGAAGCCAGTGTCACCTAAATTGAAAGGATAGAAATCATTAATTTCGGTTCGGAAAAGAAAGTTGTTGAAACTGTAAGATAGCAACTTTCATACCTGTGCTCTGAAGAAGTTCTGTTCAACCGTTTGGTCCCCACCAATACAGTATATTTTGCCATCCACAGCCCCAACGGCTGGATTTGCTCGCCCGACTTTCATACTTGAGACCTCTACCCATCTATCCTCTTCAAAACAATACTTTTCTACTGACTTCAAAACTTCAGCGTGCTTGCTGCTTCCCCCAATCGCATACAGGTACCCATCTAATACTGCAATTCCCATTTGACTTCTAGGAACTTTCATAGGGCTTAAAGAATTCCATTCGGTCGTTACAGGATTATAAGATACGAGTTCTTTTAAATGTCTTGTTTGATGCGTACATCCACCAACGATATATATCAACCTGTGTATAAAACAAGTTGCGAATATAATAACTAAACTTCAAATGTAATTGATTGGAAACATCAATTAGGTCACACTGCACGTTTATAGGATTTTTAAACTAACCCTTCGTAAGAACATATCCCCATACTGAACTTTGGTTCTTCCATGTTTCCTATCATATTCCCTGTAAAAAATCCAAAAATTGACATCTTGACATTGACATAAAAATACACAGATGGTGAATAAACATTTAAAAAGGATATTGACAATTGACATACATTCATTCACATATGGGTCATAACGCTCAATACTTCCTCCAATATCTTCTCCAACCCATCCCCCAAAAGCAAAGAGATAATTTTCAAATGCCGTTAAGCCAAATGCACATCTAGGAATAACCATTGTTTCTATTGGGGTCCAAACATCTTCTTGGGGATTGTAAACCTAGAGATCAAAGATTAACGTACAATTTTTTTATTCAACTAATAATACACTTTGATTGAATCACTACCACACCACCACAATTTTTTTAACTTTATTATTACCTCTCCGTTTGCAAGAATTTTTGATTCCTGTTCTCCACCGATAACATAAATTAGGCCTTCCAACGCAGCTACGCCAGGAAGTATTCTTTCGATTCCCATGGGCGACATTGCTGTCCATGTTTTTCTAAATAAGATGAACATGAATTTTGCTCAACTTTTTGTAATTAATCGTTTGAATTATTTGTCGTTTATTCCATGGATTACTAACTGGAAAGTGTCAAAGCAGACGACACTGTCGAGAGTACACTCTGAAAGTTGTTTCCATCCAGATCCCAATTCTTTTCTGGATCCACCGATCACATAAACATGTTTTTTAGCAGACTGTCTTGGCTGTGCCGTGAGAGTGACTAATGATCCACGCTTCAAAGACAAATCTTTTTGCAAGCTCTTGAGTGCAACTTGCAAACTTGGATCTAATAATTTTTCTGTGAAACACTGCAGGAGTTTAGAGGGTATAAGAGGCAGCCTTATTTTACCGAGTATTTCAAATACGTAAGGTTTCCGATCTGTAAGGTCATATAGTAGCCACCGTAAGGCCGCTTGCAACACCTGTAAATAGATAAAATTTAAACTGCCATACTGTTTCGTACTTATGACTTGCGAATATAGTAATATGATTAGTAGTATTTCTCTTACCTGAAACTCTGAGTCGATTTTTAACTTTTCACTTTCCAACAAATCAATGACAACGTTTTTGGGTGCCTCCAAGAATTCTTCCGCTTCGCAAACTTGAGGAAAGTGACGATAGACGTAAGATAATGCTGAACTTTCGAGATTGGCACAACTATGTCCTTCGGCAAATCTATACATTTATAAAATAATTTTATTTTTAAAAAAGCGACAAAGCGATAAACTAAATAGTTGTTCTACTTACCTATAAATTCCTATTGCATTTGTTGGATGCAGTTCATTTTTTAGGTAATCTGTGCATGAATCTACAACTTCTGGAAGGCCAATCATATCTGCGGCAGTCAATATTTCCTGAACGGATGTAGCTGACAGGAATATTTGGCCTACACAAGATATAACATTAAAAGTTAAAAATAAATAAATAGACATTGAGAAGAATCAGTACACTGGAATGTACTATGGTAGTGGTTGGTAGTTCTATTTTGAATCGAGGATATTAAAAAACAAAGTTAATAAAGTCTAGACTGATTTTTAGATTGATTTTGCTAATGTAACATACCCGTATAAATGAAGGACAAGAGATTCGAAAAAGTCGAGGAAGACACACTTTTGATTTCGATTTGGCTCATCTCTTTCTCAGCCATTCCAACGGTAAACATAGCTCGGAAGTATGTACTGCTAGAGGCAAGAACGGTCCGATGAGCCTAAAAAGATAGTGAGTTTTAAGTATTAACTGGCTTATAATATATACGGGATTATGGACAGAACAATAAATTTTAAAACCATCATTACCTTAAAAATCTCTCCTTCGCAACAAATCTCGACATCACAAAAGCATTCAGATTGCCATAGATCATAAAGATTTTGGAGTATTTTAGAACTGTACGTTTCAGACTTAAAAAGTTTACAAGACATGGTACAAAAAACTTTCACTGAAGATAAGCAATCCTATGCAGTCTAGAGATGAAATGCTTTCTACCAAAAATATCCGGATCACCACCAACGTCCGATAACAATCAGTACAGTCAGTAGAAAATCTACCAGGCACGATAAATTAAAAAATCAGGCACAATGACAATCAACAATAATGACAATTTAGTGACTGACTGGATCATCAATCCTCAGTAATCAATCATGTATTATATGTATTATTGACTAAATTGGCTTGTAGTTTTAGCTAGTGAACTTTTCCAATATTATTTCTAAAGGTATTTTCATCTAAATCAACAGATTTCACTTCAATCTTAATCTTAATTCTTAATAAATACTCAATTCCTTAAAGGGATCAATAAGGTAGGTACCATTTGAACCAAATGCAATGTATATAAACCACAGGCACGTAGAGAAACCGTTGAAATTTGGCAGCTCGATAAACCTTTTAAAAACGGTTAGTATGAACGACTTTTAGGCAAATGAATCAGTACAACGGCTACTTTTTCAATCACTTAAATAAAGTCTGAAGATAAATGTCTTTCTGAAAGTTTGTTTAAAATGATAACTGCAACTTAGGGAGTTTATTATACATCCTTTGAGCTATTTATTGCAGTATTACAGTTTTAGAAGAAAAGTGTATTTGAGAGTTGGAGCTTGCTTAGGGTCTTAGGGAATAATGTGGCCGAATCCTATCGACAAAAGTAGATTCAAGATTGAATCCTTACTTACTTTCTCTACAAGCTACAAAAAGTTTCCCTATCCTTTATAGAATAGAATGCAAACAGCATTTCATTTTATCTTATGTATTTTCTGTCTTGTTTCTTATTCGGGAAATTAAATAAACAAACCTAAATTATATAAATAATCATCAAACCTCTAGCTCTGACATGTTTTTGGCTTTTATACGTAAACGGAAGGTGGGTTGGGTATTTAGCATGAAAGAAAAACAATAATAACTTGCAATTTCCGGGATTTGGGCGTAAAACATTCATGATCCCACACAAACTATTATATTAATCTATTTTTTGCTAGCATTTTTCATGATTACGTTTTAATGTAAAGCTTCAGTGAATATGTAACAACATAATAATGATTCTATTGATTCCTTTTGGTCTTTGCATCATGTATTTCTTATTAAGATAAAAATGCATGAAATGTATTTTGGTTTGTCTCAGAATACATGTTTATTTTTAGCTGTTATGTTCTATATTATAACATTGATCAGAAAAATATTAAAAGCTGGATCTATGTAATATTTTTATGTTAACTTAAATATCTGTTGTAAACAGCTGGTATATGGAAATTTTAGTTCAACCAGAAATGTTTTGTATTTTGTATAAGCACCAAACATTTCACTAGTAAATATAAGGTAAGGTGATATGGTGACTCTAGGCTAGGAGTCTCTCAATAAAGGAACTTATGTGAATCGCAGTTCATAATCAATTCTTAGTATTCAAGACATGTTATCGCCAGTTCTGCGGTTAACTTAGAATTAAAGTAAACACATTAGGTACAAAATTAACAGGCTTGAGAGGCTTTCTGTTGGTGTTTTTCATTTTCGCTGTTAATAAGACTTGGGATATGCTCGAGAACTGATTTAAGAACTTTTGTTTGAGTTGCCGCTATTTCCCCATCAACGTTCAGCTCTTGAAATTTCGGCCCTTGTACTTGACGATAGCAATTCATTAGGCTGTACAAAAAATTTTAAAAATTAGTTAAGAAGGTTTTTAACAATGAAAGTAAACACTTCTTCTTCTATATTAATCAACTTAAAATTCCTTACTTTTGCCTAAATGCACCATCATCAGCCAAAGTTTGCTCTTCTTTTGTGTTTGTGAAGTTCTTTCTCTGAGTATGCCTTCGTACACGTTCCTCTTCAGACGTTTGCAGAAATATGACTAGATCTGGTTTCAGTAAATCTTGAGGCCATACAAAATCCTCAGTGTTTGGTTGAGTACCTCCACTTTTGATTTGATGAGCCAAAGCGTAAGCAGCCGTACTGTGCCAAAACCTTGAAATAGAACAATAACTCTTTAATTTAAGACACGGGTACTTCTTTTGCTTTGTTATTATAATCAAAATAAGCATAGCATTTCATCGTTTCCCCATTCAAGTTAAAACTTACCGATCCATAATCACTGGCTGGCTTGTATTGATGACATCTTGCGCAGCAATATAATTTCCGAGAGAGTAGTAAGCTCGTCGAATAGACTCAGGTTCATCATCAAAATACTTACGAACATTTTGCATCACAGAGTACTTTGGTGGGGTAGACATTAGTTTCATTTTAAGACAAGATGACAAGAATTTTGTTAAAGTTGTTTTTCCTTAAAAACACAATACAAAAAACAAGCATATTCGTTAGTAAAAAAATGGTTTTCAATGTGTATCTTGTTTTCCAAAACAAGTGAAAACGATTTTTAAAAAATTTTAAATCCTACCAGTCCCGTCTAGGCCCTCCACTACTATAAAAGGGAATGCCGGATCCCGCTTCTGACCCAGGTACGTTGGCTTCACAGCATCAGTCGAGTGTTCTACCTCTACCGATTTGTCCAGCAATCCAGTCTCTACGCAAAGTTTCATCAAGCCCTGAATTTCTGGAGCCGACTAAAAGTACAAATGCATATCAATTTTTTTGGTTAGATTTTCGAAATTAGTTGTATTTTTTAAAAAGTTTATGACTGAAATTCAATAAACTTACCGATCTAGTGTTAAGAGTCTTCCATACATGATCTAGACTCCGGTACACTACAGTTGAAATATGCTTGTTACTCATTCTTTAATTTTGATTTTTAACAGAACTTAAAAGCTGTCGTTGCAAATTGTGGAATTCGTTTAATATCAGAATTTTACGTTGGAAGAAGTCTTTTATAACTTTTGTTGCAAATATAAATAT
>JAQGAA010002063.1:0-13638 GCA_034696425.1 Isotoma viridis | reverse complement strand
AACAACATAATAAAAAGCCGATGGAATGGCAATTGCTGGAACTCATTTTTCTGTCTCTCATGATCCTGGATCAAAAGTCCAGCAACAATTCCCAAGAACTTGTTCAACAGGTTGATTTTGGGTTGAACTGCAACACTATCACCAATATGACGGATCAAAAGTGCTACAAGTCGGACTAACGCATCCACCGATTGATAACATTTTCCTCGTACAAGAGGCATGGCTGGTGTTTGAGCCTGAAAAAATTACAATTATTTGATTAAAATCCCTATTAAGCATACGGATGTATTTAGAAACTTGAAACATTTAAATTAACTGACTCAGTACAAATTTATCGACACAATGTCTTCAGAAACTCTAGTCTGACCATCATCGAAAATAATCAAGAGCTAAGAAGTTAAGAAGACGTCATATTAGACACAAATACCCGAGCAAAATGTAATAAGCAAACAACAGGATAAAATAAATCATTAATTTCGCTGAATATCTTGAAAGGAAAGGAAAGGGAATCTGAGTAAGTCTTTCCATTCTTAGCTTTTGATTTTGCATAGGTTAATGTTAGACTTGATTAAAAAAATATTCAAAGTAGCTAACCTTAGCCGCTTGTAGACCTTGATAGACTTGGCTGACACAGAATTGGACGCAAACTCGGAAGAATCTTGTAATAACATCATCCGATTTCAGGATACCAGAACCATTAAGATCGTGAATAAAGGCTGCAAAAGCCTTATTTGAATCTCTGGGGGAACCTTGAGTCACGTACAACCGTATCCATTCTCGGAACAGTATTTCTGACTTTTCCATCAAACCTGTAGATCCAGAAAGACCCGATCTCAAATCTAATAACAATATAAAGAGATTACATTTTTTCCTCACTATCAGCTGGGCCCTTGTCAATCCCACATTCGCATTCGATGAGTGTTAATTTACCTTGTGGGTCGTCAAAATCTCTAGTCTGATTGACTGCAGTGTGATTATTCGCATTAACACTTGCAGGAGCTCTATCCCCAGCGAAATTAGGTGTTTCGTGATTACGCAGGTTATCTATTAAATGAACCAGTCCGTCGGGAAGATGGCGATTTATCGTCGCAACACGAGACAGCATATCAACCTGGAAGAATTTAGAAACAATTGCTCTTTTACTACTGATGGCATTGAAATAGGAGGAAAGACCGTATGAAAAAAAGTATCGTTCACTCAGCACGAAGTTGAAATCAAGTGTATACTCAAAATACATTAAAACTTACTGTGTGGTACAAATCGCTTTCCGTAACTGTTGTGTTAAATCGTTCATCCACTAAGTACATTTGAACAAGCTGCATGGCGAAATTCACAGCCAAAACATTTGTTCCTTTATCCATTGCGTTTGACAAGTGAGCATCGAACTGAATCATGTTCACCAAGTTAGCTCTAATCAATGTGTCGACAGCGTCCACATTATATTTGACTTCGGGTCTGCTTTCTATCAGACATCTGTAATAATTCAATTTTTTTTACAAATCCACACTAATTTTCGTTATAATTCAATACAAACTCAGGTTATTTTATGATGAGCACAAAACAAAACGTACTTCGTAACTTGTCGATTGACCCATTGTTGACCAAATCCTCTGCCATCTTGAAGACCTTTTAAAACCATAAGGTGCGCATCTCTATATCGTATGATTTCCGGATCCGTGGGAAAAGCAGCTAGTCCTTCTAGAAGTCCGTCTACTGCTTTTGATAGCAAAGTAATTGCGGATACCACACTCTTGGACGCTCTTGCAGCTACTATTGCCTCCATCAGATTTTTAACTCCTTGGGTCTACAGATAACAATTGAAATAAATGTTATAATATTTTAATACAGTAAAGCTGGCTTCCATAAATTAATTTCTTTCAAACATTTCGTTTACTCAGCAAGAAATTAACATCAACAAAATCAGAAACTCTAGTCTATAAACATCATCGAACGAATGTCATAATATATTTATCAAAGCAGACATGAAAAAATATTTTCCCATTATATTGGCTTTCAAATGAAACATGAATTTGTAAAAGTATTTTGAACTTACCAATTGTTGGCTAGCCGGGGAGTGTGAAAGAGCAAGTCCTTGCAAATAGCTATCCATCTCCGATGCCAATTTCTCATAGATAGACATAAGGTCTTCGTTAGATCCAGGAAGATTTTGAGAATGATTTCCTGACGATGTAATAGGTGGTAACACACCTGGAACCCCTGGTCCACTTTGTTGTAATCCAGATGGAAATCTTGGTGCAAGGAACGGCACTTCTCCGTCTGATGGTGGAAGGAACCCAGGAATATTCCTCGAGAAATCTTCATAAACAGCTAATTGCTGACTAACTGGACCACCCGCCTATACATTTGAACCAATATATTTTATTTCCATTTTATCATAATCATAATTAAAATTAAACAAAATAACCTTTTGGCGAAGGCGAATGTCAAATCAAAATGGTCGAAAAGTTGACATTTGACTAACAGAATTAACCATTCGGCATTCGTTGTTCGTGTGAAATAAATACAATTCAATAGTTTACCTGAACCGGCTTGACTCGAATAGGCTCGGGAATCCTCTCCATCTGATAGTTCATCATGTTTGGATCGCAATATCTCCTGTTTTCGACCTTTGCCTGTTTTCTCATTTCATACTCAGGAGCCAACTTTTTATCAATCTCAACCAAAGCCTTTTCAACAGCTGCTTTCTGAATAAATACACAGGTCAATTCGGTATTATCATTCGCTAAAACAGAACTCGCCTGGTCGATCATGTCCTTAAGTTGTTGGTTTGAACTAGGACTTCTAGACGCGCCTGTAAACACTGTCTTGAGGTTTCCACTGATTGCGATGTAAATGTGATCTCTTGATGTTATCATTGCCATTCCAGCTGTAAGGTACCGCATCATTTGATGTGCAGCCACTCTCATGCGCCCTTCGTCAGGGTCTAGTGCGTAATCTTTTTTGATAATTTGCTCACACGCATTGATTGTATACTTGATTGACCTGTCAACCACTGGATGAAGTAAGTCATGAATAGCTTTCTCAATTGCAGGACGCACTAATTGCTTGAGCTGAGGATGGGCTTGAAACAACGGTAATTGATCGTTGCACTGTACATTTAGCAACAAAGCTGCTATGTTCGACGTGTCTATATCCATGTAAGAGAACTTGGGCTCGAGGCCGTTTCCTGGCAAAGTTGGTGTTGACGACAACCCAGTCATGACAGATTGTGATTGCTGTTGTTGCTGTTGAGACGAGGGTGGTAGTGGTGGTGTGGAAATGGCTCCTGACATCTCTTCAACTAAAGTCTGCTGGTGGGGCTGGGATTGTGGAGTTGGTAAAGGCTGCTGTTGCTGTGGTTGCGATTGGCTAACTTCTGGAAGCGCTTGAGATGGCTTGGAAACAGCCTGTAATGCAAACAACTGATTGAAGTTGTGTTTCATTTTCATAGCATCTGATTGTGATTCAGAAACTCTCAAGCCTACCTGATTATTTTGATCCGCTGGGGTAGAAGCACTCCGTTGTGGAGGGGCCTGCTGCTGCTGCTTGTTATCAGTTGAATAGTTCAGTTGGAAAACATCGATTTTAAAATTTTCATCTTTAAGCAATCCTGGAGGTTTTAACTCGCGCAACTCAATGCTTAAATGTTTACACAATACTTCTATTTCGAACTTTAAGTTTAACTTCATATCAGGCTCTTGATGCAGTTCTGCTAGGACATTTAAAATTGCCATTGTCCATGGGCATGGGGGACTGAATACTTTACTTCTTGCACAGCTTTCCATTATTTTAGCCGCAAATGGCACAATATAAAGCAAATCTTGTAAACCTTTTCTATATGCTTCGATAATCAAGCATTTGATATCTAGATCATCAAGGATTATTGGTTTATTTTTTAACAAACTTATCATGCCTAGCCAATGACCAAGGTTCTTTAGTAAAGCCCGATCAGAAAAGTTACTAGCTGATTTGTCAGTTCTAAGTAAAATTCTGATGTTTCTATGTGTCTCTCTGAGCACACATACATTCAAGTCTTTGGCTTTAAGTGTGTCCAAAAGGTTGCTATATAGGCTGTGAAAATTAAGTTCAATGCTTGCTCTTTTCATTACCAAGTACTGAGCTACCCATGGCCAATAATCTGTCCCTATAACTTCTTTTAGCTCTTCGCATTTCTGTGTCAGGTTCATTTGATTCAAATTATTAAATATGAATGCCGTCTTATCTTGAACGCCCTCAGGAGGTGGAGTAATCTTTTCGTCTTTTTCTGTAGCAACTAATAGAGTGCTAATATTTGTTGCATTTGCAATTGATGGACGTCCACTTATTGACGGACCGGGGACGACGCTGCTGGAAGAGACTGAGGATTTAGATGCAGTCGCACCAGAACCCGGTCCTGAGGTAGACATTCCTTTGTTGCTACCAAGTCCCATTGCGCCAGTTCCAGGAGGATGCTGAGAGCTGCTTGAAGTGCCACCGCTAGTTGTTATGGCTACCATTGCACCTGAACTTGGAGGGGCTGATGGGGCTGTATTTCCTGTTCTTGATTTAGGAGGCTCTTGAGATCTCGCACCGTATTCTACATACTCAACTAAAGGTGCAGGAAATTCAGCAAAGTGAGGGATAGTTGATAAATGCTGGCAATACTGAGGGTATTCTTTTAGCCGGTTTTTGAATCTGTCTAATGCTGCTAATCCAAAAAGGTACATTTTGCTTCCTGGTTGCTTTTTGATAGCATCCACGACAAATCTAAGAGCAACTCCCAGTTGTAAGTAAGTTGTTACTAAGCCGTGTTCAATAATACCACCGAATAATTGTGCTGTTGTATGTAATTCTTTATCAGGGTACTGTGGAAAAAACTTGTACTCTTCGAAAAGATTTCGAAGCATGCAACCAAAAACTTCTCGTTCTTTTCTTACACTAGATTCTTGAAACCGTTTCAAGAGGTCCAATACTTCATCGATTGACATTGTTGGATCCTGTAATTTAAAAAAATATATTATAATACAGGATACGCATTCGATTTAACAATTCAGCTTCAAATAAATATATTTTTTAAACCGTTATTCACCTTCGCAAATTCATTATTTTTAAAAATTATTGAAGTGCAACAGCACTTCCTAACTAAGGCTGGTTAATTAACAAATAATCCGACAAAAACTAAATTACGCCTCCTACCAAAAATAATTCTTGGTATATTACGTTAGTAGCGTATCTTGTGAAACTTGGGTATATTAGAGGTAACTTTTTATTCCGAAAAATCTGAATCAGTTAAATTCAAACACTTTTACAAGCTATGTTGTTTCCTTAGTGTTGTCCTCTTTATACAATTTGCTTCAAGTCTATCCACCGATATTAACGATTTTAATGAGTACAAGTGATGATATGATAAATAGTTGGCTAGAGGAATATTAAGATTTACTTGTAATTATTGTTCCCTAATGAAGATGAATGGGTTTTTTATTTGAGAAACTTGAAAATAAATACGTTTATTAAAACGAATTTCTGTCTTGTAATCATTAAAATATAGAATGTGTAATTACAGTTTTAACATTTAGTTAAATATAGTCAAAACTCAAAACAGTCCGACGAGAGAGAAACTAAAATCACCAAGCTATATGTCACTATGTCTAGGGAAAGATGATAGCAATTAATTTTAACAGCATTTTAGACACACTTGCACTATAATATAAAAAACTAAAGAAAAACAAATTTCAGTTGGAATTAGAGAAGAATATGTACATTGCATCCTGTACACCACTATGTTTAGAATAAGAATTTAGTTTTTTTACATTTTTGTTGAGAACTGAGGATGTCTAAAGGACAATAGATAGGTGAGAAGTTGAGGAGACCTTTCCTTTAATAGACTAAATATTTAGGACTGTATAAGTCTGATGGATATAGACAGAATAAAAGGCAGTAAATAAAAGTAAGGGAAAGGGCAGCATGCATGAATATGGAAACGGGTCGGTCATTTGCATGTTGTATTTTAATTTTAGATAGGTTAATTATTTTGTAAAATTTAATGTGAGAAACAGGGTGAGATATAGGTAAAAGTTGGGCTTTTGGGGTCGGTCACTTCAGCTTTTAAAATTTTCCATACGTTTTTTTTTCACCTGGACTGGACTGAAATATGAACCCATCATAAATCTTTCTTGCATTTTCCATTATCGATTTATACATAATCATATTTTTTTCTATACTTATAGATCATGCATCTAATTTGCGTTTAGTCTACGGTCGTTATTAATGTTGTTAACTATAAATAAAAAGTACTATTGGTGTAGTGTAGTATGGATTTTTGTGTAACGTCACTAAAGAAAGACTAAAACACAAAGCTTACGAATAATTAACGACAGCGGTGCAGGACCTAACGACAAAGAACATGTCTTTGTATCTGAAATATTCCATTTACAAGTTGAGACTTGAGACTAACCTATAAAACTCATTGTATGCTAAACATTCAAAACCACCCTTCGCTATTTACTGTTTCATATTATTCTTACTTTTCACTTGTCACTGTCACACTTGGCTTGGCAGTGCGAAAAGAAGATCAGTCCAGGCTTTATAAACCATGAAACTAACTGTATTACGAAGACTGACTAAGCCTAACTGAAAACCTTAATTTTAAAAACTCACTTCTCTAGTTCTCTCAGTACACATTACCAAATAATATCGAAATTCAAAAAAAAAACTCATTAAGGGCTTAACATAAAAGCCCAAGAAAATAATTATTAATTTTACTTACTGGTGGTTTACTATAAATCCTGTGAAAATAGTTATTCGCTTCGTCTTCCGCCTCCTTGGAAATATCGCCTTGAATGTCTGAAAACAACAATTCGTTATTCGGCGTCGGCACGACACCTCTCTTGTCGGTTGGAACAGGGCCCCCGGAACTAATCCCACTCTGAGCTCCTGGTCCTCCAGCTGGCCCCTGTGGATTGGGACCAAGTCGACCTCCAAGCATACCCAATGAGTTTCCATGTCCTCCCATAAGTGCAGCAGAAACTGCAGCAACATTAGGCCCGCCAGCATTAGGACCTACTGGTAATCCAGATAGCATTGGGTAAGTAGATGCTGAAACCGCTGGATTTTGAGAGTTGAATCCAGGTCCAAGTAGTCTTGACGGAGACCCTGGTGTAGGTCCTAATGGATTGTATCCAAAACCACCGCCACCTGTACCTCCCGCAAGATTAAGTCCAGCAAAATTTGACCCAAGATTAGCTAAAGGATCATTCTGAGATGGAAATAACTGCCCGGGAGCAGAAGATGGATTAACGCTGAACGCTGCTTCTAATGGATTTAAGTTCCTGTGCTGAGGTCTCAAAACACCTGGAGGAGGTTGTGGTTGGGGTCCTCCTACAGATGGGGGCGCTCGACTTTTGTTCAACAACATATTGTACGTACTAGCCATAGTTATAATGGTATCACTTAGTTCTTGATTAATCTTGGTACTAATTGTAAATTGATGAAGACACTGAATCATTGTCCCTACAGTTTCTGGAGGCAATTGCGCCGTTTTCGGCATAGTATCTTCTTTGCCCAGAATGTAAGGAACCCTACGACTTAAAACCTTCAGCAGAGATGTTGCAAAGGTTTCTCCGTGCTCTCTCATTTTGTCCGTAAGCCACTTGTCTAGTTTCAAAAATTCTCTTCTTGAGGCTAAACATGCAAGATCTATGATAAACACGTGTGAGTTGGCATTCAAAAGAAGATGGAGTGCTTTAAGATCTTGGGCAACGTCCAAAATTCTAGATAGCTTTGTTTGGTCATAATCTCCCCTTAAGTACCATTCTGCCATTGCATGAATCATAATTGGTCTGATTGCACTAGAGCCATTATGCCACGCGTATTGAAGAATCACTCCAGAGTTAATGTGATTTCCAAGGAAGACGGGAAAGAGTAAGCCCATGAGTTCTTGTCTTAACATGTTCATTGGTGATGAGATTTGAATCAATCCTAAAAGAAGAATATCTGGACAGTGGCTAATGGGAAATTGGAATATTTCCTGGACGACTGGATAGTGTCCTCCATCAGACAAACTAAGCAAAAGGTCTAATAACTCCATTGACTTCCATACTGTAATCTCCTTCACATCGTAAGTCTTATCCCCGTTTGTTTTAAGCATCTCAGTGGCAACAGAATGGAAAGCATAATCAGAAAAGGAAAAAATATCTGAGTTACTGGGATTAAGGCATGCTCTGATTAGCGATAGTTGACCCTCAGTATTCACCCATCGACGGTAGAAGGTATCAATAGGAAATTGATCAGGGCGAGATTGTCCTTGCAGTTGAAGTCCGTACTTAAGAGCCTCCATTAAAACCCGAAATCCTCGCGAATCCCTGATTAAAAACCCTGGGTAGTCCATTTCTCTAAATACTTCTTTCCATACGAGACATGGAACAAATTCGAGTATCGCTTGTACAAATACTTTCCCATTCCATGGAACAGTTTGGGATGATGAGGTACTTGAAGAATCACCGGTTTTATCTTTGGTATTTGAAGATGAACCACCCCCACTTGAGCTACCAATGGGTGGAGTATCGCCCCAAATGTTTTGCTGTTGTTGCGAGTTTTGATTTTGACTAAGGACTTCAAGTGCTTTTTTGATCATACCAGTCATTATTCGAGCTACTGCGGCTGGGGTGATTTTGTTTGCTCCGATTGCATGAAGTGCAGTTCTGCACTCTTCCACCGTAGCACAGATTCCTAGCCCATGTTCCAGAATATATTCGACGGCCCCAGGGTCGAAATTCACCGGAGGCTGACTACTATTTGTTACGTCGGCTTCCATTTTGATATCGGAGTTACTTTCTTCTTCGGTTTTTTCAAATTGTAAAATGTTTCCTAGATCTATCTCAACTTCATTAAATGAAGAGTCTTCGGATTTGTGTAAATATGGCAGCAATAATAACGGTGGAGCCCGAAATTCTGCAGCAAAATATTCTCTTACTTCTTTGACAAAAGATTCAGTTTCCGGTTCTAACTTTGCACCATTGGAGTCACTAACATCAACAAAGAGATTGCTACTGCTGTTCCTTGATGGAATACTACTGTGTCTACCGCTGCTTCTACTACTGTTTGAATTGCTTTCAAAATCTGAGTCTGCATCAATACTTACACTTCGTAGGTTAAATCTATTGCTTTTTCTAAACTCATCAAATTCAAAGGCAGACTGTAAAATTACAAATAAAACTTTTTCGTCTCGAAGTAAGATTTTTCTCTTCTCGTTGTCTTTCTCTTCTTCTGAGAAGTTAAATATTAAGGAGCGAAGTTTTTCTTTTGCTATTATCTTAATTGACCAAGGATCTTCGGAATCCTCTTCTTTTTCTTGCTGAACAAGTGCTATGGCGCACAAAACTTCATCCAACTTTGTTAGTTCTAGACTGTCGGACAATCGGGATAAAAATTCAAGAGGGGAGAGGCCAGAGTCTTTGTAGGCTTTGCAAAGGGCAGTTACAAACACGGGACTGGTAAAATCAGCTTTACTTTTTTCCCTCAGAGACAGGGCAGTATTATTAGTATTGGTAGTACTACTACTGGTGGGGATGTTTGATAAGGAAAATGATCCGGATCTACTTCGATGCTCTTGGTCTTGGATTCTTTCAGAAGGATCAGCAATAGAAGAAGAATCCAGCTGAGGTAATATTAGCAGTGGTCCTTCGACTGTTAGTGGTGATGGTCCGTCAATAGGAGGGGGCCGGACGAATTCCTGGAATTGAATAAGTGATGAGATCAATGAATGAAGGAACTGCTTCTTAGTCGAAGAAGCACCGGAGTAATCGATGAAAAAAGAGAGTAGTGACCAGACTTCTTCCAAATTGTTGAGGTTGATTTTACGTACCAATAAATCAATTTCAGTTAGGTCAGAATTTGTAGGCTCTACGTTCATAGTTTCATTGCAGCACTAAAGGGTCTATCTTTTGACCACAGGGTGCCCCTGGATAAGAAACTTTCACAGCACTTGCTAGTTTTAAGGTTAAAATCGTCTTGAAGGTTTTTCAGTTCCAAAGTAAATTCAAAATTCATCGACAATTGGATTAAAGAAGAATTATAATATGAATCGCACCTGATTCTATTAAAAGCGTCCATTTCGCAAAGGTGCATTGTACTCACAAACACTTATCCACACACACTTTAACCCATCTCTGATATTTTCACTTGTTTTTGCAGTTTAGATCTGAAAGTACAAAAAAAGACAATTTTTTTAGAATATTACTCATTGATTGCTAATTTGTAATGATTTAAGAACCAACAATTTCATATTTTTCAGCCACTACACACTTTCAACACGGATAACGATCATGTAAATATGTAAATGTGAAATGAGGGTTGTCTAATTCTATTTTGTGACCAGATCAATTATCTGCAATTATGATGAATTGATTAATCTATGCTATCGACTCCACTGCACACTATCTTCTATCATTCTATCGGTTTTCGATTCATTTCTGAAGGTTCAAGGAACCAATGTGCAATGCTGGAGCCTTCCTTCAACCTTCTCAAAGAACAAAGAAAGGCCTAAGGTTCGTTTCATATATACGGAACAACCGGCAGGGCCAATCTCATTAATTAGCTATTCGATTCGTTCTGCTCAAATTTTAATTTGATATTTAAGTGATTACGTTCGACTAATTGAAATGGCTTTCAACTCTAAACCTTTTGACCTTTGTCATTTCCTATCGTTCACCTTCAACCTTGCGCAGCGGAAGGGTTGTAGTTTGCGTATTTAATCAATTTAAGTAATGACACCAGAATTGAATTCTGATTCGGCATGAATGTACTACGGATTTACTATTAACATTGACCATTGACCATTGACTACTACGACATGAATGAAATGCACTTTCAACTTTGAACCTTAACCCCAGTCCTAAGGCATGCTCTTGCTCTTTGGCAAACGTTTTATTGTATATAAGGAATTTCAAACTTGAATTAATTAATGAATCAACTACAAACAATAATTAACAAAACACTTTCATTTTGTGCATGTATAGTATAGATTATAGATTCATTAATTAAGCGATTAACAAAATTTCCAACGCACAAAACACAAAAGCAAACAAACCTACCTACCCAGCTGAATGCCCGCACAAACAAAAACCCTTCTTCTTACCCTAACTCTTCTACACTTTGCTTATCCTTCCTTGTTTTCGTATTGATAAGTTGTAAGTGATAAGTGAATAAAGTTAGTTAGTGGTGGTGGTTCAGTCAGAATATAAAATATGAAATTGGGCTACAGATTTCTAAAAAAAGAAAAAAAAGAATAGATTTCACTTTTACCTTCCTTGATGTTGCTGGTGGTGGTGGTGGTCTGCTGATGGAGATGTTCGTTCAATGGACGATTTTTAGAAGGAAGAAAGTTCATAGAGATTCTGGTGCTGCTATGCTAGTGTGTGTCCTTTTGCCTTTGCACACAGTCCGTTGTCTGTTCATACAGATGAGTTTTTTAATATTTGTAGGATGCTTTATTCACTTACCCTCCATGGGTAGCTTGGACTCTCTATAGAGGACGTGGTGGTGGTAGTGGCATTTATTTCATAAACTCTTTCTCAAACGAACTTTGTTCACTTTCATAGAAAATATTTCAAAAATTGACAATTGCTATAATAAATGCCAAAAGATTGATTGGCAATTAATTAATTGTTAATTAATTAATGCTAATTTATTAAAATAATGCTCGTGTACCACCCACCACGCCCAAACTCACGCCAATTTAGAAAAACCCGAGTCAAATCACCCCTGTTGTCCGTCTGAGCCTAAAAGGTCATGTCATATATTATGTCATGTTATTCATACTTTTTTACAGTATCATGATTTCATGATCGATGTGAATGAATCGGTAAAAATTCATCTTTCTGAATTCAATGGGTCGTTTTTGTCAATAATTTTGAATCTTATCGAAAATAATGCACCGATTTATTATTTTTTTAACCTGATTTTTTATCTTTATCCAAATTATTCTAATTTGAATTTGAAAAATTTGAATTTTTGCCATTTATTTGGTTTAAGTATTTTTTGAATGTTTATTCATCTACGTTAATTTTGAACTTTTAATTTTATCCAACAATTCGTAAATGTTGATGGCTTTTTTAAATGTGTTGGAATGAATAATTTTTATGAATTTGAATGTTATTCATTTTTTTACCTTTACTATTTAAAGGTAACTTTGAAACATAATTGTAATTTTGTAGGACTCAAGGAATTTGCAGATTGAGCTCTCATTTTGGATGAATTACTAGGGATTATTGGTGATTTATCTTGCCTGAAATGGTCTTGGTGGTTGTCGGTAATATGTATTTTAGCGTTTTTTTTCAGTCAGTTTTAGTAATGACACAATTTTGTACATTATTTCATTTCTTATAATGATAAATTGAATGTGGTCAATATATAGTGTTAAATGAGTTATAAAATCTTTCATATGTCTATCTACAGGTCGGGACTGATGAATTGCAAAATTGAAGTAGGAGAGAAAAGCTGAAAAATAAAGAAAGGAAATTAATGAGAACTGCATTAAGAAAAGGGATTGCTAGTTGTGAGCAGTTGTGATTGTGAACAACAATTCTTAATTTTTAATTTTATTTAAATCCCTTGTTTATGTCATCATTTTGTAATCAAAGTAAACATTTATTAAATCTGTCTTATTTCTGTTTTCGCCTTTTATATGAAAACAGGAAGCCCGAACGAAGGGCTTGGAAAGCATCTTAGTCATAATCATTATTGACCTGTAGGGTGCCTGATGGATCTATGGTGTTGAGGCTTTTGTTTTATTATCAATCATCATTGCTGTCTCTCTTGCTTTAGAAAGCTTAATTTTAGATTATTTCTTATGTGTACTTCGTTCGTTTTTTTTTTTTTTTAAATAGCAGAATGGGTTCATTTAATTGAAATAAGTCGGACATTCGAGTCGTATCATTTTATTATTTATGATACAATTTCAGTATTACATTCATTTTCATTGTAAAATTTTGAGGTAGTCATCAACCAACAGTTTACTCGTCAAAGTCATCAAAATCAAGATTAGTTTTAGTAGAGACATAATTAGTCTGATGGGCTTTTTCGGCTGGTTTTTTTTCTCAACTTTTCTGTTTGAGGAAAGATGAGCCGAAAAAATCCAACAGTCCATTCGTTTTGGTTTTCATATAGAAGTAGATAGAATAGAGTCTATTCAATAGACTATAGTTAAACGGTTTTCACACAGTAAAACTATTGTTGCTCGAGAGCAGTTTCACTTGTAACCTTAAATGTAACCTTTAGACACATTGCGTTTGCTTAGTTAATTTTTAAGTTAATTTAAGAATTTCGGTTGATTAATACTAAATAACTAAATTTCTCAGATGTATACGAGTAGCAGTAAATCTTATGTATACGAGTTTAACAAACGCTTCATATACTAACAAACAATAAATAAATAAGTAATCAAACTATTTAAAAATGTTTGAGCAACATCAGGTCGTCAGAGGCAGAGGTAAATATAGTTAAATGCATTTTTATGAGAAGTATACATTGTTGGCGACTTAAACTTAACTCTGATGTCAAATACATCATGAGACAAAAGATCAGGAATGAAATGGTGACATTATGAGTAAGTACCGACGTGGATAGTAAAAATAGTCAATTGAAAGGAGGAATACGAATTAC
>JAQGAA010002062.1:0-13645 GCA_034696425.1 Isotoma viridis | reverse complement strand
TGGGAAGCAAAACGTTCTAATGTGTGGGGCGTTTGTGTACCAGACGGCCACTGTTTTTTGTGACAATCAATAAAAAACATTTATTGATTTATGCAAATTGTTTATTATTTCAAACATTCTTAGCGACTTTTGTTGTAATATTTTGGAGCAATTTGGTTTTACCTATTAAACAATTTTATGAATGTTTATCTAGTCTCAATGTGGACAATTTTTTAATGCAATTTTATTCTAACTACCCATCACATCCTGTGCCTTAAATTTTTGTACTTTCTTTTACTTCCTCATAAATCCATCTCTGTAACTTTTTCCAATAACTTACGACATTTTTGGTTTGAATAGCTAACATCATGAATGAGACCAAAGACTCATGTTGTTCCTGAATAATTAACTATTATATTATGAGCCTGCTGCGGAACATAAGGAACAATTCGAAATTAACAACTAGTATTATATTGGGTTTTGTGTTGTGAGGGTTGTGACTGTTTGAATTACTCATCAGTGTGGAGGTTTTTGGGACCATATATAGCCCTTCCTTTTTTTTGAGAACTTAACTTTTATTTTGCAATTAGGATAGCCTCTTAAATCTTAATTTCGCCCATGTATGCGAAAACAGTAAGAGATATTCCCCGGAGGAATAGAGACAGCGCTCCTATTGGCATAAATCCAAGTGCGCAATTGTAAGATCAAGATCGTACGTTTTCCATAAATGCATTGGATTCGTCCGAACGTTTTGTTAACGACCGACGATATCTTACTTAAAGTTCTTTAAACGGTGAACCAAAATTTACGAGGTCCTGCCATTTCGAATCTTAAAGATTAACTGATGAATTTCGTGTGATTTGACTGGCCATTTTATTAGAGTTTGGATTCAATAATTTAAGTCTACCTATCTCAAAATTCCATATGTTGGGTGTAGTGTAGGTTTTGCATAAAGAGTTTCATTCAATCCATTTTTAGGTCTTAAAATAAGCTCTACAAGGAGTGTCAAGTCTTTTTCAGCTTCCATTGACTTTACACTATAGTTTCGGAAGAAATTTGCAAGAATAACTTTGTCTTCCATTAGATCAAATCTCTGACCTGAAATTTTAAATAATTATAAAGAGTAAAAAACATGGACTTCCCGTTTAATTTTACATTTTACTTTATTTACATTTATAATTTTTATAATGCTTAGAAATAAATTAGAAATTTTACAATAAATTAAATTTATTAAATATTAATTTAACTGGACAAATTTACATTTAATTCAAATACACTTTTTTTAATTAAGAGATCAACTTCAAAATATTTTCATTTTAAATATGGTTATTAAACTACTAAAAATAAACAAGTAAGTTTAATATTTATCCTTCCTGCTCGTTCTTGTATATTCTATTAGAAAATTGACTTGTCAACCCAAATTCGGGTCAATTTTTGTTCCTAAGGATTCAACAAGTCATTGGCTAAAGCTTTCCATTCTGTATACAAGATTTAGATACAAATTGAATCTCATCGACGCAAAAAACATCTATCAACTCATGGTAAACCAGTTTTTATTAACTCAATAATTCAAGCAAGACTAAAAGAACTAGAATCGTATCAAAAGCAACGTAATTGAAAACTGAGCCAAAATATCCAAATAAAGAGGACAAGCTATTCTCCTAACTTTAAAAAGACTCCCAATCATAAACCCACCAGGAAGAAGTGACTTAATCACTCGATCCCTTAACTTTTTCTCCCTAATCTTAAGATTAGTCTCTTTCCGAAAATGAACTAAAAGTTCATCCGACACCCAAAAAACCTTTGAACCCAAAGTCAACTCCCAAGTTGCAAACACAGGAATAATAATGACAATGACTAAAGCCACAAAATACAATACTTTAGGAAATGTTGAATACAATCTGATAACAATATAACTACAAGGAGCAAAGATCCCTATCCCTGTAATGACAGTTGATAACGCAACATCATCTTGGTACAACCGATTAATCTTTGTAATCAATTGTAAAATTGTATACAACTCGAGGTCTGATTTCCGGCTGAATTTGCACTTGCATCTTGGCCCATTTGACAGTTTCAGCGGGTTTGACTCATATCTTAAATGCTTTTTAGGTTGTTTAAATGTCAAAAGGTTTTGCAGAGCTGAAGTGGACCAAGTCAAATACATCAAAAGTATCATGTGAAGAGTGATAAGTAAAGATAAGCAGTTTACTACTCGAATTATGGTTGCAACTAGACGAAATAATATCATGATCTTTGTGTTCTTGTAGTCGTCTGGCAAAATAAAAGACATTGGATCAAAAGTTACGCGGATTGCAACTATCGGTGAACATATCGGGACCAGGACAAATATTATGAAATGCATAAAAAGGAAAAATATCCCCATTGCATCCACATAATGATGATGTTCTTGGTTTTTTATTTTTAAATGAGGTTTGGGTTGATGAGCTGGAAAATAATCAAAATTTTTTTTAAAAAATATCTAAAATTCTACAAAAAAATTCAATCCAAAACATTTTATGTTAAATATTTTCATAAAGCTTTAACTTACTTCTAATATGTTTTTCAACATCAATAGTTGCATTGAGTGAACACAGAAGATTATCAGTTTGTGTAATCACTTTAAAGAAACAAACTACATCATGCAATGCCAAAAAGAATGTGAAAAATATGTAAAACAAATGTCGAGTGGAAATGTATTGTGGAGAGTGGATAGCCCTCAAAAATATTAAATAAAACGGGATAAAGCAACACTGAAAGAAAATAAAAATATGACTGAAATACCAATAAAATAATTTCACTTTTGAGAATTTTGATTCAACTCGGTTTTCTTTATTAAAATGTATAGGTTGGGTAAAATGAATTGCTTCTAAATTTCGAAAGAATTTTTGAAACGCAAAGACCGTCAAAGATTCAAATTCTCTTTTGTTTCCAAATAGAAAATGTTTTACATTTTTACAAAATATTCTTAATTTAAGTTTTATTCCCATTTTTTGTCACACTTTAGTCGTACAGGATTTTCTATCAATATGGAAGCCCATGGATGGCAATTGACATTGTATTCGTATATATTTATTAGAATCTTTTATTAGAAATTATAGCAATGTCAACCGCTATTTCATAATTTCTATGTCCAATCTTTTGAGCAAATGTTTTAAAAACAAGGTTAAAAACAATCATAATTTACTTATCATATTCATATCTACCTTGAGAGGACCTCAAGTAGTTTTTAAATATACTGTGAATGGTATAATACTTCAGGTAATGGGAATCGTTTAGGTCTACTGTATTATTGTACCTGTTTCTGTTTTTATTCCGTCAAGTCCCATCATCGTCATAATCTATTTAATTTATTAAATTGTATGTTTCTTTTATATGAAAGCAAGTGAAATGGATTTTTGTGAAATTCCATTGTTTTTTAATGTTTGGTTAACTTTCCTAGCATTATTAAATTAGTCTTGATTATAGAAATATTGAATTAATATGCAGGTTCTTCGGCTTCTTTGCTTGAATGTGTATTATTTTAAAGAAATTACCCTTTAGAATTTTTAAATTGTCAAAGTAGGTAATAATTTCCTTAACTTAACCTTTTGTCAAAGGTAAATTTACCGAGTTGATGGAAGAGGACATATATTTATTCTTTATTGAATATTTTTGAGTTTTCTTATATACTATAAGTGATTCCGATACAAATATAGTATTATTAATGAATTCATGATCACTTTACCTACAAAGGAATTTAATTTTATATCTTTTGGATTCTATCTGTTTAGGGTAAAAATTCTTCAAAATTTGAATTTTTAATGATTTATAATGATTGACAATTGAGATTATAGCGTATTTTAAAAAGCAAGTCAATAAAATAGTTCTACAAATGTAATTATAACCTAATTTAAATTAAATTTCTTGAATCGTGTAATAAGTAGTTGATAACGTTAAATAAATAAAGTTTTCACATCCAGTTAATAAATTCCTTCAAAAGGGAAAAAAATGATATTTAAAACAAATCTTCCATTCAAGAAAGAGTTCAATTATTTTCATGCCCTTGAATTCTAATGGGCAAACTGCATTCACTGTTTCATAATCCCATCTCATGATTTCTAATTAAATTAGCATTCAATTATAACACATCATGGACTAAACGTAAATATAAACAAGTTCAGTATGATGACTATGGTATTTTCTATAGTAATAGATCCACAGAGCAGAAAGCTTTATTCAAGAATAATTATGATGTTATTTTGTATCCTCTGTCCTGTCCTCCACCCACGCTCTTGTTTAAATCATCATCAAGGTCAAACCATCTAAAATGCATTTCTAAAGAGATTTGGCTAAACTCAAGTTATTCTTTTTTGAGCTTGTAACATTTTCTGGATAGAAGTAACACCTTTAATAGAAGAGAATTGTGAATTTTAGGTTTCCCTATTGATTTACTCATTGTCAGTGTTTTAAAAAGATATAACGAACTGTTGCAATTTTTTTTGTCAGTTTGTAAACAACGCAAAGGAATCCACATTAATTAAAATAAAATGATTTCTGCAACAATTTTAACTCTGATTGTCATCCCCATTTTCATTATTTATGGATTCACTCAACGAAAAAAGAACCTGCCTCCAGGTTGAATCTTGAAAAATATCCAGAAAATAAAATAAAAATATTTTGTTTCTTTCAATTTAACAAATTGTATTTTTAGGTCCAAGGGGGCTTCCACTTATTGGAAACATTTTACAAATGTCAGGAAAAGTACACTTGAATTTTGTCAAGTGGTCTAAGGAATATGGAAGCATTTACAGTTTGAAGTTTCTAAGTACTCAGTAAGACAATATTATTTTTAAATATAACAAATGTGCACATGGTATCAATTACATTTTAATAAACTTTAAAAACATTCTTCATTACACAGGGTTGTGGTTGTGAGTGAGCCTAAACTGTTAAAAGAAGTATTTCAAAATGAATCTGATTTTACAGGGAGAATGGATGCATCTGCATTTGATTTGTATGAAGATGGTTATCCACATGGTATTTTATAATCTAATTATAAAGTTTGTTTAACTTGAATTTTAAAAATAATTTTAAAAATCCATGATTTCTTTAAAAGTTTTTAACGAATTAGTGAATTAAGTTTTTAATTAATTTTTTTTAATCCATTTACTGTGTGCGTTTAGGCATAATTAATTCTGATGGAGAACACTGGGAACAATTAAGAAGATTTACATTAAGACAATTGAGAGACTTCGGTTTTGGGAAATCTTCTATGGAAAATTGTATAATGGATGAAGTTAACGAGTTACTTGAAAACATACGATTACAAAATGGGATACCATTTTCAGATTTAAAATCAAAATTAACTTTAGCCGTTGTCAATGCTTTATGGACTATTATTAGTGGGAAGAGATATCACCAGAATGATCCAAAGCTTCAAAGACTCACTGCAAGCCTTAATGCGTGATTAAATCAATATTTTAAATTTGAAAATAAATAAATAAAAATCTATTTAGTTCTGAATGTAAATTATTGTTTTGACAGAACTACACAAAGCTTTGCTGAAGGTGCTGGCTTTATTTGTGTATTTTTCCCTTGGATAAGAAAAGTAATTCCTAAATTGTCTGGATATAATAAAATTCGTGAGGTTTTGAATGAGTTTCGGGGTTTTTGTTCTGAAGCTGTTGAGGATCATAAAATTGATTACGATGATAACTTTGTAAGGTATGGATATTTTTATTGGTTTAAATTATTTTTTTATGAATTTTTTGAGCTTCCGAATTTTGAAAATTAGATTACTTTTTGAATTGGACAGGGATTTCATTGATGGATTTTTGAAGCAAATTAAGCAAACGGACGATTCTAGCTCAGCGTTTTATGGTCAATTAGGAGGTAAGAGAAGACGAAGCTTACAAAGTTTATTGATTATTGCTTGGATTATTGTGAACATTTAAGTTGTAGTTTCATATTAAACTCAAATGTCCACACTGTCAAGGAATCCTAATTATAAAACTTTAATTAAATTATTAAAATGATTTGTGACATTTTATAATCCAATTGACAGAGAAACACTTGGTAGGCAGTATAGGGGATTTATTTGCAGCTGGCTATGACACAACTTCAATAACCTTAACATGGGCTGCATTGTATTTATCAACATTTCTATCAGTTCAAAAAACACTTCAACAAGAAATCCAAGCAATCACCGGAAATTCAAGACCTTGTTCACTTACAGATCGACCAAAGTAATTTTTTTTAAACTTGCTATTAAATTTGACTCATTATTAATTAATTGCATTTTAAAAATTTTCAAATATGTTCCAACAGCATGCCTTATGCGGAAGCAGTTATAGCTGAAGTTATGCGAAAATCCTCAATCTTACAAGGAGCAGCACCACATCGGGCGCTAGTTGACAAAGAAGTTCGAGGATACACTATTACAAAAGACACTTTAGTAATACCCGCTTTGTATTACATCCACCACAATCCTGAAATATGGGGAGACCCTGAAAACTTCCGACCTGAAAGGTTTCTCAGTCCAGATGGAAAGAAATGTGAAAAACATGAAGCTCTTATGCCTTTCTCAATTGGACGGAGACAATGCTTAGGGGAATCTTTAGCAAGGGATACTTTATTCCTATTTTTAACAAATATGTTTCAAAAATTTAATGTGAAATTTGACCCGATGCAACCTAAACCTGATTTGGAACCTAAAATTGGGGTTGTGCTTAATGCTAAGGAGTTTGATGTTATTATGGAGTACAGACTTGATTGATGCAATTCAGAAGCATTTTTATTTGGTTCTTTTGACTTCTAAATCGTTATGTAATAAAAGAAGCTTTATTAAGTTTTATTAATAATTATTGGGTGCGTTTTTTGGGAAATAACAAGTCTTGGCTTGTTTCAGTTAACCCGAAGTAACCAAAAAAAGAGTTTAGCCTTGATTTTAATTTTTTTCCCGACCAATCTGCAGAAATAAAGCGATTCATATTGCTGTTCCATATTATGTTCTGCAGGCAGAAATATACGATCATTCCATTACTATAATTATTATTTCGGCATATGTACAATTATTTTAGAACTATGATTTGAGTTGTGTGTAAAAAGCGAGTGTAAAAAAAACTTATAATGTTTGGTACTCATGTTTCGGAGAGGGATGTGTAATGTACGGTGTGACCTTCAGATGAATACAAGCAAATCTGCAGAAGATTACATGATACATGCAATAAACATAAACAAACTACTTTAACTCTTCTCGGTTTAGAGTTTAGATGCTTAACTACTACTGGCCGAGTGGGTCGAGTGGTAGAGCAAATCTAACCATAACATTTAAATACTTGAAGTTCTAATTTGGCTTTCAATATTTTACAAAAGAATATGTTTTGAATTGTGAAATAATTTTTCATTCTGTAATTTTTCGTATAATTCTTCGATCTGAAAATGATTTCTGTAACTACATTAGCTCTAATAGCTTTAGCATTTCTCGTTATTTATTTATTCTCTAAGCCTAAAATAGAGAATCTACCACCAGGTATAAAAATAAAGTTAAAAATTCAATTGAAAATAAATTCAAAAGTTTATTTTACAAAAAAAAATTAACTTTTTAGGCCCAAGAAGTTTTCCTCTAATTGGGAATCTTCATCTCATGCGTGGAAAAGTCCACTTGGTTTTTGCAAATTTTTGTAAACAATATGGAAGCATTTATCGTTTGAATATGGGACCAGCTCGGTGAGACAATAATTTATTCATTTTTATAAAGTTAAATGTTCTGTGTAGAATCTGTAGAATTTAGTATGGCAAATTAATATTGTTCATACTGTGAGTCGTGTAGGAATCTATTCCATTTTAAATATTAGTAGATATCCTGGTAGCGGTTTCCGAAGAAAACTATGTTAAGTTTGGATGATAAATTAGATTTGATCATGATTTGGTATGTGTCTCTCATTAAAATCATATCCCAAATACCTGTTAAGTTGTTCATTAGTAAACCCTATAATATTCGCTATGATCTGTAAGGTTTTAGGAATTCTTGGTTAGAAAAGTTGTCTTATTTATTAAAAAAAAATACACTTAAAATCATAATAATAATATTCTTTTACCTTCTTTGGCATAATTGCCTTCAATCTTAATTCAATAATTTCTGCATTTTTAATGTAAACAAGTAGTTATGTAACCTTTTGTATCCCATATCGCACAGGTTTATAGTTCTGAGCGATCCTAAACTAGTAAAGGAAGTTTTCAGTGATTCTGATTTCGTAGGACGGATGGATACATCATTTACAGATATATTTGATGAAGGAGGGCCTCATGGTAAAATTACAATTATTGATTTTTGTAAATGTCCATCGAAATGTAAATTTTAAATACTTTGTGATTTTTTTAAAGGAATAATCAATGCGGAAGGAGAACACTGGGAACAATTAAGACGATTTTCATTAAGACAACTAAGAGACTTCGGGTTTGGAAAATCCTCAATGGAAACTTGTATTATGGATGAAGTTAACGAGTTACTTGAGTTTTTTCAATCTCAAAGTGGTAAACCATTTTCAGGATTAAAAGACAAATATACCTTGGCTGTTGTAAACGCTTTGTGGACAATTGTTAGTGGAAAACGATGTAGTCAGACGGATTCAAAGCTTCCAGGGCTTATAAGGAGTCTTGATACGTAAGAAATTAAATAAAGAAACTATAATATTTCTTATTAATTAATTTTAATTAAAATTAAAAATGTAATTTAATTATTATTTTCCAAACAGATCATTAAACAGTTTAACACAAGGCATAGGAATACTAATTATGTTTGTACCTTGGCTAAGACATGTTTACCCTTTTCCTAAAATAACTGGATATGCACAACTTCGTGCAACTTTGAAAGAATTTAGGGAATTTTTCACTCAAGCTGTTGAAGAACACAAAAAAGATTATGATGATAGCTTTTCAAGGTAAGAATCAAACTCAGAAATTTTGCTTAAAATTAAAAAAAAAGAGATTTAAAGCTTAAAATTATTATTTTTCTAATTTAGGGATTTCATAGATGTGTTTATGAAACAAATGAAACAAACTGAAGATCCAACTTCAGCTTTTTATGGAGAAATGGGAGGTAGAACACCTTTTCAGAAATTTCAATTGAATATAAAAAATTTGCATTTTAAAAATAGGTATATCAAATTCTTCTTCGTTACAGAAAGGCAATTGATAGGAACAATAGCAGATTTATTCACTGCTGGATCCGGCACAACTTCAATAACACTGACATGGGCAGCTTTATACTTATCAACTTATCCCCAAGTGCAAAAAAAGTTTCAAGATGAAATTGAAGCAATTACAGGGAATTCTAGATCATGCTCCGTAACAGATCGACCAAAGTAATTGTTTTTTAAATTAATTAATTTTTCTTCAATTAATTAATGTAAATAACAATTACAATTAATTATTTAAAAATGTCTTACTTCTTCTTATATTTTAGCATGCCTTATGCAGAAGCCGTACTAGCGGAAGTATTAAGATCATCCTCCTTAGTCCAAGGAGGTTCACCTCGTAAAGCCTTTGTAGACAAAGAGATTCTGGGATACAATATTCCAAAAGAGTCACTCGTAGTACCAGCTTTGTATTACATCCACCACAATCCTGAAATATGGGGAGATCCTGAAAACTTCCGACCGGAAAGGTTTCTTAGTCCAGATGGGAAGAAATTTATAAAGAATGATGCTCTTTTGGCTTTCTCCACAGGAAGAAGACAATGCTTAGGAGAGTCATTGGCTAGAGACACGTTGTTCTTATTTTTAACTAATACTTTTCAAAAGTTTAATTTTAAGTTTTACCCGATGCAACCTAAACCTAGTTTAGAGGCTAAACTAGGGGTTGTGCTGAATCCTGTGGATTTTGATGTTATTATGGAGTATAGATTTGATTAAAGCTTTTTGTATTGTTGTGTATAGTTTTTATCTCTTTTATGAAACTAAACAAGATTATAATTCGTAATAATTATTAATTAATCATTTTGGCACAATATTTTACTGTAAATAGTAAAACTCCTTTGTAAATTAATACTGCTAATAAAATAAATCATTATTTAAATTAGATAAGCTGGTTCCATAACATTGGGGGATTATTTCCAAATGCAATAATTAAAAAATACACCCACTAAAATTTCAATAATTCATTTCTTAAGCACTAACAATCTTGTAAAATGCACTCAACTATAAAAATTCACACACACTTTCCATATCCAAATAAAAACCAGTGTAAACCATGCCAGTAGTGAAGTTAATCTAATAAAAAAGTTTGTCCTTGAATATTAACAAGTTGATGATTCTCATATGTTATTCCCAACTCTCCTACACAAACTGAAGTGTGCATTATTATTATTACTAACTAATTACGTTACATCATTGCTTTTTCAGTACATCATAATGTGAGAGAGAATGTGCATCCCGTATATAAAAAATGTCATTCAGATCTTGTCCGAGCTAATCAGAGGTTTCACTTCAGAAGAGAGATAGCCTTCAAATAAGCAAAACAAACTTTGTATTTAATCTAAAGTAAAACAGGGTATTATTACTTCAGTACTTCAGTGCACTTAGTCGTCCAGACAGTCAAAAGGACTTTGGTAAAGTGAAATCTAAAAATGTGCACAGAACCGTTTAAATTTTAAGATAATTTTGAGTAGTTTTGAAATAAAATTGAATTTACGAAACAATGATTTCGGTTACAGTTTTAGCTGTGATTGCCATCACATTTTTAATCATTTATCTTTTCTCAAAGTCCAGTGTAAATCTTCCACCAGGTAAAACAAAACATTTCAAAAAGGATTCCAAAAAACTTAAAATACAACAATAAGGGCTAGAAATTAATTTTTTAAATTGTCTTTTTAACTAGGCCCAAGCGGTCTCCCACTTATTGGCAATGCTCATCAAATGCGTGGAGAAATACATAAAGTGTTTACGAACTGGACTAAACAATTTGGGAATATTTATAGTTTGAGAATACTAACAACTCGGTGAGAAATTAGCGAACTTTTAAAAAACTAATTAAACTTTTACCTTTGACCTAATGTTAAATTATTCTTTTTAAAATAGGTTCGTAGTACTAAGTGATCCAAAGCTAGTAAAAGAAGTATTTTCTAATGAATCAGCATTCACAGGAAAGATGGACGCTACCGTATTGGATTTATATGAAGATGGAATTGCTCATGGTACATAGTCTACATAGTAGTAGTAGGAGTAAACCGCTTTAAAAAATCATGTGTATTTAATTTTTTTAAATAATTGTTAGATTCGTTGTATGAATTGAGTTTTATATTGATTGATTTACCAATTTTTAGGAGTAATTAATACGGAAGGAGAACACTGGGAACAATTAAGAAGATTTACATTAAGACAACTAAGGGATTTTGGGTTTGGGAAATCCTCAATGGAAACCTTGATTATGGATGAAGTGAATGAATTGCATGAGCACATTAAATCCCATGGGGGTAAGCCCTTTTCAGGATTAAAAGATAAATTGACTCTTGCTGTTCTCAACGCTTTGTGGACAATTGTCAGTGGGAAACGATACAATCAAAATGATAATAAATTGAAACGACTATCGCAAAGTCTTGAAGCGTAAAAATTCCAATTCAATTTTACAATTTAACCCAAAAATCATCTCAAAATCTTTTTAAAATTGTTGAATGTTTTAAATTTAACAGAGCTATGAGTGGCATGGCAGAGGGTGCAGGAGTTGCAGTTATATTTGTACCGTGGTTAAGACACGTAATCCCTAAATTGTCCGGGTATACAAACTTTCGTAAAACTATGACTGAATTTAGGGAATACTTTACTGAAGCTGTTGAAGAACATGAAAAGGATTATGATGATAATTTTGCAAGGTTTGTCTTACAGATTTCTTTCAAAATTTTAAATTTTAAGGTTTTCTTGTGCATTTTTATTTTTATTAATTTTTTTAGAGATTTTATTGACGTTTTTACAAAACAAATTAAAGAAACAGATGACCCCAACTCAGCATTTTATAAGAAGTTCGGAGGTAAACCTTAACTTTTTAAGACAAACTGACCTCTAACCTAAATTAAATCCCTAGTCTAACATTCTTCTTAATACACAATCAATAGAAAAACAATTAGTAGCAACAGTAGCAGATTTATTTACTGCTGGCTCTGGTTCAACTTCCACAACATTGACATGGGCCGCTTTGTACTTGGCAACTAATCCAACTGTACAGAAAAAACTTCAAGATGAAATCAAAGCAATTACAGGGAATACAAGGCCTTGCTCCCTTACAGATCGGCTTAAGTAAGTAATTCTTTTATAATCTGTAGAATAAATCCTTTGTTTATAAATTGACCTATTGACCTAAACATTTATACATTGTGTATACAGCATGCCATATGCAGAAGCAGTTATAGCAGAAGTGCTCCGATATTCCTCCATGGTTCAAGGTGGAGCACCCCATAGGGCCCAAGCAGAAAGGGTTATTCAAGGCTACACCATTCCAAAGGACACTCTCGTCATACCCAATTTGTATTACATTCATCATAATCCTGAAATATGGGGAGATCCTGAAAACTTCCGACCTGAGAGATTTCTTAGTCCAGATGGAAAGAAATTTCAGAGAAATGACGCTCTTATGCCTTTTTCAATTGGACGGAGACAATGCTTAGGAGAGTCTTTGGCTAATAGACAATGATATCGTCTGTATTCTTACAGAATACAGACGATAGCAAAACCTACTTGCTCGTTTGCCAAGTGGCTGAGAGAAGTTATGGGGGGATTTCTTTATCAAAAATTTGCGTTGCCATATTATTATGGCAAAATCTGTATTTAGGCATGTAACTATGCCTGTTTAAGTAGCGATAATTTCCATTCCCATAATAAACACTATTCTCACAAATTATAAACTTGTTTACAAATTATAATCGTTGAAACCCATTATGAGATTTCAAGAGTCTGTCTCTGTTTGTCTGATCGCGCTCTAACTTTCGTACAGATAAACTTTTTTCAATTCTGATTTCAAATATAAGTTTAAGAGGTAAAAAGGAAGGTCAAGTTCGTTAATGGGTCAAATCTGACCAACCCTTCAGGGTCATGACCTAGGTCAACCACACTACATCTGCCATAACATATGCAAATGGGGTATCTTCAGAAAGCTTTTTACTTCAGCTTTACAACTGCACTTTCTAAATTTAAAAAATACAAAAAAATTCAAAACAATGTATTCAAAAAATTTCAAAAATTGCAGAAATTTGAAAACTTTATAATACAAACAGACAGACACAGGGTTTCACGTTGCTATGTACGGTTAAGCGGTTTACTGAATATTTATGTCTCTAAAATATTTTACGTTTTATGCTGTTTAAAAACTTTTAAGAATTTAAAAAAAACTTTTACGTTTTACTTGTTAAAAACTTTTCGGAATCAAAACAAAATTTTAAAATATATTTTTAATCTTGTACATGTTTAAAAAAAATTAAAATCAAAACTTTTCAATTTTTTTTAAACTTTATATTTGATTTGTATTTCCATGACCGGTGGAGGTATTTGGCCCCCCACGGGTCAACTATTTGACATACACTGCCCATTTTTGAACTCGGTTCCTAACTTTATAAAATAAACCTGTCTGCCATATTTCGTTCAAATCAGTCGAAGCGTTTTTGAGTTATCGTCAAACGGACAGACGGACAGCACGA
>JAQGAA010002061.1:0-13649 GCA_034696425.1 Isotoma viridis | reverse complement strand
AGATATTGTTTTTGTTATAGATGAAATAGACACTTCTTGGACGTGGACAACTGGAACAGATACATCATCAACATCATAATTATTAACTTGTCATCATGACTCCGCATCATACCTATAGGTACACTTACCATATTCCTGTGATTCGTTGTAGCAAGAAGATGTCCTATAGGGGACCACTGAATAGATTGAAGACCTACTGATAGTCCATCAGGAGAGTAGTGCTGAAGTAGTTGACCCGATGGAGAGTAAATGTAGACATTAGAGAACAAAGGAGAATCCCATAATACTATGCAGGAATCATTTGGTGACCACTCTACACCCTCCATATCCTTTGTAGATACTACGAATCTCTGTAAAAGTAAATGCATCTTAGAAGAGCTCAAACAAACCGTAGGTGGTAAAAATTGGTTTCAGAAGTAAATACCTGAGTCAGGTCCCATTCGGAAGATTCATAAATTGAGATGCATGTTTTATATTCCTCGTCAAAGTAAGCAATAGCAAGTAAACTCCCATTTGAATTAAAAGTTTTGTACTTAGGAATAGGTCGAATATTTCTGAATGATGTGACCATATTTTGGGTAAGGGACCATACAGTAAGTTGTGTCTATAATTTTATACCAAAAAATGATATCAACAACAGTATTCAAAAGCATGCATCATAATCGAAATTCTTGTACTTACATAAAATAAAGAAGTAGTAAGCAAATGACGAGCATCAGGACTCCAACAAAAATCCTGAAGACCCGCACAAAGGCCCCGTTGACCACCCAGATCAAGTCTGCATTTCCAATCAGGTTGACTAATCCTCCGAACACAAATCACCCCTTGAGCTTTACATACAGCAGCTAAATACAACGAGTCCGCAGACCATTCCAACTTATCAACAGACCCCACACCGGTTACAGGGTAAGTGAAGTCTAGTCGCAGCGTCTTAGCATTTCGGATGAGTATTCGGTGTTTAATAGACGCTGCCAAGTATTGCCCGTTAGGAGAGTAAGTGTAATTAGAACCAGAGAGAAGTCCTTCTTCGTCGCTCTCGCCCTTCTCTCCAAATTGTACTTTGAAATCATCTATAACTTCCAAAGCCATTACTTCCTTCATTATGATTTGTTTCCTTATCTTCAGTATCAGTACACCCAACCAGACGAAGGATATTTAATTTAACTCACTCCAATTCAACCTAAATTAAATTTTAAAAAATAAATGAATTTAAAAAAAGTTGAAAGTGCATTTCACATTTCATCCCTAGCATTTAAACACTATACTGCGACCAAATACGTAACTAATTAATTGCATAATTACCTAATTACACATTTACACATACGTATACGGGTTTCTGCAGGGGAAGAATCCACAAAACAAACACGTAAAATTAGATTTGTTATGCTAATAGTAATAATGTGTAATGAAAAACCTCTACAATCACCACTTTGCTGTGCCAGTATGGCATTGCAGAATTGCAACATGTTTGCCTGGTATAAAAACATTAAAAAGGCTCGTCATCTTTACCTTCGACCTTTTGTTTTAGACCCCAACCGGATCGGCTCCTAGTTCTCAATTTAATTAAACTAATATTTAAATAAAATATTATTTTCAGTTTTTTAGAGTCAACAAACAAAATCCATTCCCGCTCGCCTCGACCCTCCCTGACCCCTGAGGCACTTTTACATCCTTTTTCATTTCATGTCATCTTGCTTTCCGATTTGTGGCCAGCGTTCAACTTAGCCATTGTTTAGTCACATCAAGAAGATATAGAACTATGAAAGCGTTAGTGGACAAGCAATTTATGCACTCTGACTGGACATTTCATAAATGTCATTACCATTACCATTTACAGCTTATGGTCCAGTGTCCAGTCGTCCAGTGCAGTGGTCCAGCTCCAGACAGTCCAGCAGAGTACCATGCCATGGAATGGACTGCATAAGTCTGACTGAAACTGAATGAGAGTGAGTGAGTGGTTATATAGTTAGTGGTTGTGAGGTTTGATCAATAGCAAAATCCAATGAAAATTCCTTTGTCCTTTAAAATTACTAACTTATCTTTAGCCTACAATTTCATGTATCTGTATTATAGGGTCACTCAAGTCAGTTATCTGGCAAACATAGGCTAAAGAGGCATTCTTACACACTTTTAACTGAAGGGAAACAAAGCTATATGACTAAAACACGGTCAGACCATTTCAAATAGTACAAAAACTTGTATTTCTATACAACATGTTAAGCCGGTAAAACTTATAGAACCCCCAAAAGCAATTAGTTAATAAAATTAATTATAGCAAACAGTACAAACACATTATAATCCCTTGTTATTCAGAATATCACAGCAGGAATAAAGAGATTTTATAATACATTATAATTATTAATATTTTTTATACAGAGCATTTTACAGGACATTCAAACCGTCTATAAGAAGAGATATAATTCATAGATGTTTTAGTACGGGATTAAAACTTTATAATAATATCAGTGGCGGTTTGCTGTGTAGTCGGATTTCATTTCAGTGATGATTTCGGCAATGTTGTGTTTTTAAAAACAAAATTTCAAAATTCTTTAGCGTTTTTGAATATTGAAATTGGATTTGGGTTGTGATGTGATGCGAATGAGATTACGGTTGTAGCCAGCGGTAAGATCGTAAATTATAATTACGCCAAAAAATGCGCTTATGGCCCTCAGTTTCAAGTACATTATATAATAGGTAGTTAAAGTTTCATTGAAAGATGAATTAAATGATACTTAGAAACATTAATCCTTAGGATGTTGATGTTGATGGTTGATCTGAAGGAGCAGCATGTTTCTCAGCATGATAGATTTTAAAAATAGTACTTAGAACTGGAGAAGTGTCTGTATCATTTAACCAAACATTAGCAGCAGTGGAACTACATCCGTCCAAAATGTTTAAAAATGCTAAGAGAATTTTTGGGTTGCTTAATCCCAATCGAATTGTTGGAGCATGAACTAAAGCAAGGAATAAATGGCTATTTTGATCTAGTCCTACATCTGAATCCTTTGGGTTCGTCTTTCCAGCGATGATCCATTCGCATGCAGCGTCTTTAGAGTTTTTTGTAGCTCGAAGAGCTTCTATTATTTGTTCATCAGAGAATCCCATCTCTCTCAGACTTTCCATGGCTTTTGCATTTGGACGAAATTCACGTTTCTTAGCTTCAGCCATTCCTGATATAATGCCCATAGGGGTACAGGCTACTGGAGGGGGTTCGGGATATTGAAATGATGAACCTTCTATTGGTTTTCGACTTGCTAAAAGGCGACGTTTCAGTCTTGCATGCATCTGTGAATACAAACAAGTCAAAATTATTAACCTCCATCCATCCTTGAATTGCGTAAATAAAGTTAAAGTATGAATGTGTACCTGTTGGCAAATAAGTTCAGCATCAGGGTCCTGACTAAGAAGTTCGGACATGACAGACACAAGAGAAATTAATATCTTTCTAAGCTCCAGTTGAAACTAGAAAAGTCAAAATATCATCATTAATTAATGAGCAACGGATTCAACATTCAATCAAGCGGTATCAACTAACTGTCGTTTGAACTAGCAAAGGTTATTGAGCTTTAATAATCTCTCTAGTTCTTTCAAATATTACTAAACTTATGGCTAACTTCTAGGTTCCAACACGTTAATTGGGCTGAGGTCGTAAATTTTAATCTCAAAATGAAACACTAAAATGTGAAAAGGGTTGAAACTTTCTTACATCAACATTGGTTTCAGAATTAGACTCATCATGATTAGCTCCCCCAATAGCACCAAAAGCTCCATGAGCACCAAAATGACGACCAGCAGGGGCAGATGAACTTTGTGGTGAAGTCTTAGTACAAGGTGGAAGATCTTTGGTAGCAGCTGCAATTTCAGCAGCAGTCGGGGGTTTCAAGTCAACGTTCCTTATTTCTTCCTGAGGGCTAGCAGTCCTTCGACGAATAATCATTAGCATATCGTTCTCTTTTAAACGCTCTTCTTGAATTGCGTGAGTCTCTGTTAAAGTCCGAGATTCTCCAGGGTACATCACTAAAAGAAACATCAGATACAAAATATTTTAAACAATTGTTGACATTCAGGACTTTGTTTTAAGAGAATGTTTATAATAATGGCTTTATTGTCAAAAGGTTTACAATTGGAAACATCCTTCTCCTTACTGATTTCCGCCCATTTACAATATTAGTTTATAACTGCGCGTTCCTATTCATTACCCCATCCATAAACCCCTACCACATCTCATGCCCATGACATAATTATAAACATTCAATTAAAGACAGAAGGTCAAATGTTAAAGTGCATCTTAATCTTAACCGAGTTAACATACACATACACATACGTCTAAAGTTTTCCGGATTGTAAACTCCGGTAGCATCAGTAAGATCAGGATCCAAAGAATAAAAATGTTGAAAAGCAAGACGCTTAAGCGAATCAACAGTAGCACTAGGATCAATTTGTCCTTCCCAAAGTTCACCTTCTGGACTTAAAATTTGCAGTTTTGTCCCACCCATGAAATTCAGCGTTGACTCTGACACGAACATCTTGAAATCCAAAATCTGGACTGGACCCAGTAGTGCTAAAAAATTAAAAACAAATAATTACGTATTATTTCTCCAACTCATTCAAAATATGAAATAGGGAGTTTTTTCTTTTGGTTTTTTTGGCTTACAATTTTAAAGCGTCGCTTAGCAAATAAGATATTTGGGATTCCCTAAAGTACGCTGAAGGTCAAAGAAAGACTGACCTTTGACCTTCGCATAGAAATTAAAATACCTAAAAACTTATAACTTTCCCTTTCACCTGAGGACCTGAACCTTTTTTCTGTTTTCAATGGAATATTTCATGACGTCATATCACTTGATGACTTTCCATCAATCCATTCGCAATTCGGATTTTCAATGGATTTTTAGCATTAGAGAACTTAATATGATTAGTCTTATTTTTATGAAATGACGATGTTCAAACTATGCTAGATTTTAAATTTAAATTTAACCTAATCTAAGCTTCATTTAAGCGTTTTAGTCTTTAAGCGTTTCAGCGTTTTGGGGATTATTGAGACACTGGATACAGGCGGGAAGTTGATTTTGCTTGAAAATTCCAATGTGTTTTTTACTATTCCGGCGAAATCTTTTGCAGTAATTTTGCAAGGAAAAAAAACTCATCGAATGTCGAAAATATCGATGAGTTTTTGAAACTTTAATTGCACTTAGAGTTGTGCGTTTTGCATAAGTTCAAAGGTCATACCTTATATTGCACAGAGGTCAAAGGTCAAACTCAAAATGCACTGGCCTTCAGTAAAAGTTCGAGAGACGTTTATAAATTATTTCGTCCGACACTCGAAATACCCGCATGTACACATCCCTTCCAGCTCTATCATTCCGCAGAATGACCCTTCACTTGCTTTTGTCAACGCTGGTATGAATCAGGTAACGCTTGCTGAGATTACTGACATTTGCGCTGCAACTGCAAATAAATAAATGCTTATAACCAAATGTGAAATAAATGGCGAGACTATGAAATAATGATTTTTCTTATTTCTTTGCTCTTACAGTTCAAAGACGTTATTCTGGGCCTGGGTCGCCCACCAAGTCCTAGAGTGACGAATAGTCAGAAATGTCTTCGGATAAATGACTTATCCTTAGTAGGAGCTGATACTTATCATCATACTTTCTTTGAAATGCTGGGCAATTGGTCCTTTTCCAATTATTTCAAGGTAAACCTTTGACCTTTGACCTTAATTTCTTCTATATAGAAGAGGATATATGCAAGCGTTTTCTAGCAGGATTTTTTGATAGAATTGGAAATCAGTATGAGTTAATTTGTGGTTGGTTTTTATAGGCAGAGGCTTGTACCATGGCTTGGGATTTACTTACAAATGTTTATGGCCTAGACCCAAAGCGTCTCTATGTCACTTACTACGCTGGTGCGAACTCTCTTCCTGTTGATTCTGAAACCAACCAAATATGGGAGTCAATGGGGTACTTATTTCTTTTAAAAGCCATAAAGATACACCAATATCTTAAAGTTGTTCAATAAAAATATTTTATTGTCACTCGTAGAATCCCGAAAGACCGAGTTCTACCATATGGTGCCGAAAACTTTTGGGCAATGGGTCCCCTAGGACCTTGTGGCCCTTCCACTGAAATCCACTATGACCACAGAGGAACTCACACTGATCCTTCTGAAGTTAATGGAGATTCTGGAAAAGTTGTTGAAGTTTGGAATCTAGTTTTTATGCAGTATAATAGGTTAGTCAGTAATATTACTGTTTTTACTTCATCTTTTTAATGTGAAGTAGATGGGAGATGGGACTTAATCTGTTGTTGTATATATTATATTAGGATGGAAAATGGTCAACTAGAACGACTTCCATTGTCTCACGTGGTGGACACAGGTGCAGGGTTGGAAAGATTGACTGCAGTTCTTAATGGCAAAGTTTCCAATTATGATACTGATTTATTTATACCTATTTTCACTACTGTTCAGAAGGTTGGTTTTCAATTTTAAGCTGTCATTTTTTACTCGTTATTTTTGAAATTCTAAATATTTTACACTTTATCTCATGTCTGTTTTTATAGCTGGCAAAAATTCCTTTTTACTCTGGAAAGTTCACACCTGATAATGAATTAGATAGAGGTTATCGAGTATTCGCAGATCATATTAGAGCAGCTACAATTGCTGTGGCAGATGGAATTCTACCGCAAACCAAGTAAAAATAAAAATACTTTATTTTCATTGAAAGTGCCGAGTGCTAATTAATGTGTTTGTACTATTTTTTCATTTCCAGTCACAAAATCCGAAAACTAATTCAAAGATCTCTAACAATTACTAACAAACATTTCCTGCCATCAGTCAGCTCTCCTAAAGAAGTTTCAGCCTTTATGTTAGAATCAGTTCAAGACGTTACATCCTCTCTATCAAAATTTTATCCGGAAGCTAACGCAGTTTCGCATGAAATTGCAGAGGTTATCAAATCTGAAGTGAATCGATACTTTGAATCTTCAAATGATACTGATTTAGACAAAAGTATCATTCCGCGGCTATTAGCCATGGACTTCCCTTCCTTGAGCAGGATTAAGAAAGATGATATTGAGAAGGTCAAAGCTTCTGGCGTTGTTGATGGAATTACTGCCCTTAAATGGTAAGTAATTATTGAAGTTTGGTTTTATTTTAATTTAAAACTTAATGTCTTCGGTGCTGCATTCAAAGTATGCAGTTTTGATAAACTTTTGCTTTCACCATTTTAGGTACGAGTCCCACGGAGTAACAGAAGAAGCAGGAGAAGAGCTATGCGAATTCCTAGGAATCAAATTCGACAAAGCTGGCTTACAACAAGAAACAGCCGAAACTAAAAAAATGCATCAAGTTGAAATAGCAAAGCAAATGACATCAAATTCAAAAACCAACTTCATTAGGAAACTAGAATCCCTTCTGTCTTCACATGATCCTAGTACATCAGGAGGAATTTGTGATCCTGGAATCTTCATTTCTAAGCAGGAGCCTGTTTCAATCGAGTGGATTTTCAGTAATGAAGGTGAACTCGTGGAAAAAATGGATCCTACTAAAGAAGGCCCATATTGGTTTATTCTGAACAAAACTCCATTCATGCCAGGGGGAGATAGAATGGATTCTGATGTAGGATTTTTAATGCTAGAGAATGGCTGCAAGATAGATGTTGATAATGTTGATGCTCTTCCTTCTGGATGGATTTTACACAGGGTTTCCGTAAGTTGCTAGTTATTTGACTTTAATTAAATTGCTGCTTCATTTAGAAAACTCAGACAAAAAAATATTTTTTAAATTTTTATTCTACTTTTTCAGAACATCCCTGAACAAGGTTTCAATCCAAAATCAAAAGTCACCCTCGTCGACATCGACAACGCTCGAAGATTTGGAAGAGAGATAAGCGCTCAAGCAATATACGCTTTGCAGCGTTGGCTTTACAAAAAACACGGTGTGATTAGGTTTGGTGACGACTTTGTATCAGACAATGGACTCAAGCTTGAAGTAACTCTTCTTAAAGGAGAAATCGACGTCAATGACATTCAGAAAATGCAAGAAGATCTCAACCAATATGGAATTCCTTTAGTGACTACTAAGCGAATTTGGAAGAAAAATGGAGTGTATGAGTTACATTGTGTAACCGGAGTCTCAGCTGAAATTGCTATGAGACACGGCTCAGAAGTCGCTTCTACTTTAGTTAAACTTAAAGAACTTTATTCAAACCCAGAAAGCGATTATAAATCAATAAGAGAAGAACTTATTTTTCTGTGCCAAAGTTTAAAGGAAGTTTTGAAAGATCCTGAGCTTAATTTCCCATATGAAGTTACTCAAAAAGCCCAAGGAGTTTTAGATGACGCTGAAAAATTCATCGAAAAAAATGAAGAGATTTACGAAATTAAAAGGATGACTGATAGTCTTTCGCAAGTGAAGAAGCCCTTTGTAATAGAATGTTTTCATAGCGATTTAGAATTTAATTCTTTGAAGAAGATCACTCGTGTTGTGGAGGATAAACCAGTGTTGGTTTTGGTTGCTTCTTCAGATGGATTTGTTCAAGGCAGATGTTCTGTTTTAGAGGTAAGTAATTAAGCTTGTGAAATATTTACTCACTGTGACTTACTTTACCAAATTGTAACCTGAGTCCCTGTAAGCTAAAATATATTTGTTTTGTATTTTTCCAGGAATTCGTGACCGAAAACTTCTCAGCAGTAGAATGGATGAAATCAGTAACAAAAGAATTAGGCGTAGGATCAGTAAGCGCCCCAAAAGGTCAAGATCCCAAACTAGTTGTAAATTTAAAAAGAGTTCGTGTCCCTAAAAGTACCCAAAGGATTCAACTTGCTATAGAAAAAGCATCAGAGTACGTGAATAAAGCAAGAAACAGAAGATTTTCTTATAATCTCCAAGAAGCGTCTAGTCGTAATGTAGGAAAAGTATAATAATAATTTATATTATAACAATCTTATTCAATTTCTTACGAGATTTGCATTATTTAAAGTACATAACTCGTTTATTTTATATTTTATAAAGATCTTCAACTTCTTCTGAGTTAATTACCTGTAGTAAAAACCAGTATTAAAAAACAACAATTTCATGTACATGCAAAACCTTATTTGTACCATATGACCTATAGCTGTCAATTAGGAAGATCTTGTGTGCATGCAGCCATATCATATTTTGTGTAACAATTAGTTCTTCCACTTCCATTCATAATCCTTAACTAATTTTTATTATTATTACAAGTAGAGTAGAAAAATTAAGTTGTGCAGGGTTAAATATGTGTCTCATAATAATAATTAGTGAGAAAAATTCATGATTATACTTTATAACAATAACTTTATATTTCTTTACCTCAGTCTTTCATTGTGGTTTGATTTGATCAGTTTCGTAATTTGTACCTAATTTCTTTTAAATTTTAAAACTGCTAAAGAATCATTTCTGTAGTGGATTGCGTTTTAAAAAGCTCTTTTGAAATGTAATTAAAAGCTTATTTGATTTTGATAATTAATTCAAAATTAGATAATTCTGAAATCGTGCAAAAAGTTTATAGCTAGGTGCAAAGCTTAGCATTTTGTTCATAAAAGCACAAAAAAGTAATTTATAAAAGCAAGTTTATGTATAAAAAACATAATTTTGGAACCACAAGAATTTCAAGATGGCAAAATCTCTACAATTACATTACATCCTAATAATCCTCTCAGGAATAACTTTATTCCTATCCGAAGCCACAAGTTCAGAAGAAATAAGACATTTTACAAAAATCCAATCAATTGAAAGCAATTCTTCGAGTATTCCTTTAAGGATAACTTTTAATAATACTTTATACCCAAGCAAAAAGCAAATTCTTCATTCTGGTGGTACAAGAAGATTGAAACATAAAAGACCAACACCAAGATTCATTCGTGAAAAGTTGAGTAGTTCCAGTTCCAGTGATTTTAGTTCTTTCCCTTGGAAAAGAATCGCTAGGAAGCTGACAAATGGATTTGGAATAAACAGTTTGTTTGGGAATCCGTTATTGACTATGGATTCTGCTATGACTCATCTTCAAACTTTGAAGGATAAATTGCTTTCTTATTATGGTATGCATAATATTTAAACATTCGTTTTGTTAGTAGAGGCTTTTGAAAAATTTACAATTTAATTTATATTTTGGAAGATTTCTTGCAAATTTTGATTCATTTTTACTAAATTTAGCACAAAGAAGCTTGGAAATAGGAACGGGTCGAGATGGAATAGGATTTCCGTCTTTAGAAGGAGCCCTTCTTTCTTTAGCATTTTTAACATTTGCCGTATTCCTAATTGATCTTGTTCAGGTATTTAACTAAAACTATAAGCTTAAAGCTTTAAGGTCAAAGGTTAAACTTTGTGTAACATGTTTTCTCCTAAACTTTTTTACAGACACTACTATCAAGACTTCGAGGAAATCCTGTTCAATATGTAAACGGAAGACGAAAACGTGACACTTCTGACACAAATAGAACCATCTCAACTCTAACAACATCTCAAATCTTGTCCTCAATTGAAAGACCAATTCTCCCTAGAAATCTCACCAAATATGGAAATACCTAATGCAAAATCTCGTTTCTTTACGAACGTTTTCTATTTGAACGACTCTAAGAATCTAAATAGAAATAAGAACCAATTCGTATAATAATATTATGTATTTCTGGTTGTAATAAAATACGTATACGTAAAGTTAAATACATTTAACTTTATTTATTTTTTAAACAACTTTATGCATTAACCATCATGATGTATTATGTCTGTTCATTTAGGATGTTTTTATGTCCTCGATGTGAATTCATGTCCGGAGGGGTGACACGTACATTCTGGTGATCTTCTTCCTGATACCATTCACCACCGCAGCTCTTCACTAAATTTTCCTCACTGACTTAGAAAATTGGCTAATTATTATATAAAGTGAGTTCTTCATCAGATTACATCTCTGTCGCATGCTATGTCACACTCGGATCATCAGAGTGTAACTTCACCTCATACACCACAAACAAAGAATCATACTACCATGTCAATAATGCTACATGATCTAAATGTGATAATATTATGAGAGAGATACCTACACTGCATAATATTATTTTGGAGTGTGTGTTATTTCCTGAATACTTTAAATATTTCAATTTTAAAATATGGATGTTAGGTACATACGGATGAGTTCGGGGCTTATCAATCAAAAATCAAAGTGTGATACCAAACGCAATGAATTAATCTCATCTTCGCCGCATTCTCTTAAGTCTATAAGTATAATTAAGCTTATCTAACCATGGTAGAGTGATAGAAATAAGTGTTTTTCTCATGAAATGCAATCAAATTAAGGTTATCTTTAGCCCACTTTGTCTCCGTGATGAGTTATTTGATTATCGAGTCTTTCTTGAATAATTATATCAAAACTAGAAAGGAACAACAGAAAATAGGACAATTAAAAAGTAACTCGATCAATATCTTTAGCTAGTAGAATTTTTGGTTTTAATTGAAGTGACCTTTTATACTTTAGATTAAGAAAAAGTGACAATAATATGACGATTATTAAGATTTATGATGATGTTTAAAGTTATGATGATACAAATCCCCCTGGATTTTGAGTTTGTGTATATAAACTTAAGAAAAGATTTGAAACTAGCTCAGTCTATTTTTTTAAAGTTATTGTCTCTAAAATTAATAAAAACTCGCTTAAAATTGAAAAGACAAACAAGAATTTTATTTTAAGATTCAAAATGGTTAATTTCTAGCTTATAATAAGAATCGTTTTGAAAAGTTTTCAAGCATTTACACCTGCATAAAAAGTATAATTATGGCCATCACACCTTTAGCCTTAGCACCTTCTGGAGCCAATGCTTTTAATTTAACAAAAGCAGTGTTGGATTTATCAAGCCATAATTTAGTTGATTTCAGGCGTAAGTAATTTTTAAGAGTATTTAATGAATATGAACTGAAATGTTTGCATTAATCAAGCAAAATCAAGTGTTTAACGTTAATTTTCCATTTTGGTTTGTAAAGCAGATCAAAACTTTCAAAACTCTGAAGTTGTGGATTTTGTTGCGAGACAAGGGTCACAAGTGCCATCAGTATCATCAGTAGGTTGTAATAAGCAGAGCAACTCAGACAAATCAAGTTGGGTCAGTATGGCCATGATCCCTATGGCCTTTATGACTTTTGCTATATTTCTCTTGGATGTCTTGCAGGTAGGATATTTTTTGTTTTAATTTGTCATCTTTATGTTTCTTGCGAATCGTAAAAATCGCCCAGTTTTAAGTTTTACATGAAACACATTTTTATAGCTGGGTTCTAGATCTAGATATACCATAAAACTGAAATAATTACCATAAGGAGAGTTATTCTCTATTTAAAAGATCTAATGTAATTTATTTTGATAACATTTTCCAGCGAACCTTCCCACAAATAAACTCATCCTCTTCCCCAACACTAACAATAGACGCAAATGATCAAAGATGGAAATCTCAAATACCAATGAATCAAATGCAACAACAAAACCCAAACCAAAGGCCACCAGTTCGTAATAGAAGACCTAATAATAACAACAACAACAAAATGATTATGAAACCAACCCCAGAACCAGGTGGACAAACAACAATCAAAATTGGAAATTTTGGCAAAAGATCCGACCCTTTTCACCCAGATTCAAACATGAAAGTATTTTCTGGAAAACGTAAAAGAAAAATGCGAATTTTTCCCAAATACATTTACAGTCTAGGGGAATATGCTGATCAAAATAATCCTTATATTACACCTAAAGGATACACAAGCATTTTAGATAAAATCCCACCTAACAAAACTCTTTACTCTGTATTGGATTAAAAATTATTGTAAAATGTTAATAAAAATTTTTAAAAGTTAAAAAGTAATTAAGATTTTTAAAATGCTCAAGTCTTCCGATTCTAATTAAACTCTCTTGATCCTAGTTAAGCTTACATCTAAGCCTAAAACATACATTTTTTTAAAGCAGCACCTTTAACGTACAAAAAAGTTCTTTGTAAAAATATTTGAAACTATAAAATATCCAATAAAACTCATAATTACTAATTACTTTTATACAAAGCCTTTAATTGGTTTTTAGTCAAAGACGACACACCACACATAAAATTTCGATTTCTCTTTCTCTATTGTCACAAAATTTTTACAAAAAATTTTAAATTTTAAAACTGGAAATTCCTTGGAGCATTCTCCGCCCATTTGAACTTGGTAATCAGTGTCTTTGAAAACACCTTATTAACTGGAACTTTATACATTTTGCACCTATTGGTGATTTTCAAATCGGACAGTGGCATTCAGTTAAATTGTAAATGTTGACTGGAATTAAATTACAAAAAAATATAAAAACTTACCATGCAATAGTAATCCTCGGATCGATATAATTTTGCTTGGAAGTCCCCAAAGCAAAATCCTTTCCTTGGGCCTTCGCTTCAAGTTTTGCTTTTAAAACAACCAACTTCTCGGTATTGGATCTGGATCTGAATAAAATGATTTTTTTAAAAGTAAAACTATAATTAAATTAAACACTAAACCAAAACTTACTTATCTCTTTCCAACTTCCTTATTTTGATCTTCATTTTCTCCAAAGCCTTATCAGCCTTACGTTTATCCACTGCCTTTTTGTGGTTACATAAAATAGCAACTTCTCTATTCGCTTT
>JAQGAA010002060.1:0-13654 GCA_034696425.1 Isotoma viridis | reverse complement strand
CAATAATATTAAAAAATATCTGAAGATGAGATATGAAAAAACCCTACACGAGAGTTTATTTTTCTACTACTACTACTACTACTTACTACTACACAAGACTCGCTGTTATGTTGTGTAACTTCAATTTTTAAATTTATATTATATAAGAGAAACGAGATGGAATAAGTTTATCAAATAGTATAAAAACCTCAATCCACCACCACTACCCCTGTGTTCTTTGTATGAATGCGAGAGTTCATTGAATTAAAAAAATCATTATCTTTTTTCCCGAGTTTTAACAAGCAAGTCAACTTTTAGTACTAAGAACATAAGGCTCACATCGACAAGCGAATAGTCGAAAGAAAGGGTTTTATTACGGATTCGATTGAAGGCAGTCGAGTCTTAATACAAACTAGGATAGATGCATGAGCCAATTTGAATAGGGTTTGAGAAGTATTGAAAAGTTTTATGGGAAACCTTTCTTATCTCGGGAATGAGAAATACTTGTGTAAAAGTATTGGCAGTAGTAGTATGTATAGAATGTTGCTTTTCCCCTATTGAAGCAGAAGCAGTAGAAATTGTTTCTTGTATTGTTTTATTAATTTATTAATAAATAATTTTATTTAAAAGTTTGATTAATTCCATGAACTGCGAACCCTAATATAAACGTAAACTACAAAAGTGGAATGTAATAATATCATATGTATAAGGTAAATTGTACAATCATGAGCGAAATTCACTCACGCAAGGAAATTCAACCCATAAGGAATTTAAGACTTGTCCTGGATAGAATAGAGTATCAGTTGCAGACAAATGTCAATATTTTATTATATACCTTGGATATTTATTTAGAATTTTTTATTATTCAACTTTGAAAGAAAGGGGAATTTTCAATCAATATGGCTTTTGGCGAAGAATGTATGACAATAAGTACCTATGTACTAAAATAATCAGAAATAATGTGCTCAAACAAAAGTATCAGTGATTATTATCAGTGGTTGTAGTAAATGTTTGAATCAATACGTTTATAGATAGTATTACCCCCGAGATATTTTTGTTTGCTTGAAACTGTTAAGTTAAGTTGTTTAATTGGTATTATTAAATGATATCTAGATAATTATATACGTATCAGCCTAAACTAAATTGATAACCTGATAAACTAATATTATTTTGTTATTCGATAAACAATGGAATTTCAAGAGATATTGAATTACGCATTGCTTTTAAAAATAAACAAAAACCTTTAAAATGCTTCGTCATCAAATAAACAACTTTATGCCTAAAGACCTACGTAAGGCATGAATGACCCCAACTAATAAAGAGTTAACACGTGTAATTTAAAATGTCATCAATTATGATAATAGTTATTATGAAGTCTATTAAAACTTTACTAAGAAATTGGGAGAGAGAAGGATGGATCTATTATAGAAGTTGCATTCTAGTGAATTTTTGACAACTTCATAAAATTTGTAATGATGATGTTGACCTACTCGAAGGTCGTTTGCTTGATAAATCTTTTACAGTGTAGTGTATTAATCCAACATAAATGCTTGAGAGGTAAATAGTTAAATTAAAAACGTTTAGTTCTTGAAAAACTGTTATTTTTAGTTGTTTAAAATTTATCTCGTAGAGCAATAAATATAAAATGATGTTTGAGCATTATGCAGTAAGACCGTGTTTGAGGAAATTTCTAAAGAAATGTTTCGACTGGCCTTCTGCTTTTAATACAATTTATTATTGAATGATCTTCACTCTTAAATATTTATGAATGAAACATTCCGCAATTAAATGAAATGGAGAATGTTGAATATGGACAGGGAGGAAGAACTTTTGTATGTTGGAGATGGAGAGTTTAATTAAATAAATGGTTTTTTTTTGCATTGGAATTCATTATTTTAGAAGGAAAAATATAAAAATAGCAAAGCCACAAAATAATTAACTCTTATCTTTGTTCTCATTAGAATAAAAGTATTAAATTCTCAAATAATTAAATTATGATTTAAAAAGAATTGGGAAAGGAAAGTAATTATATAGTTAAAAAGGAAGAAAAGATGATTTTTATTTTGCTTCTATTTCCCTGTAATACGTACAACGCACCTGTGAACCCAACGAACAAGTTATGTAATCAACCAGTTCAGGCACGTGGCTTTTGTAACCTTGTAATATGGAATTTTTTGGGATTGGTTTAGCATCTACGCTCTGCAAGAATACTGGAATTATTAATCCACTTTTAAAAATGATGCGAAATGAAATGGTAAATAATAATTAAATTCGTGATCTAAATTTCAATTTAATTCGGCTAATCTAAATCTATTGATTGCAATTGCAATGCTAACTGATGAATGATAATAATGTTGGTTGGTTGGAGGTTACGGTTACGGTTTCATCAGAACAGGGTTTTTTGCGATAAATTCTTAATTAAAGTTTCAAACCCAAAAATAAGGACTTTCAATAATTTTTTAACCATCAGCAACCACCGGTGACCGGAGTCACTCACACTATCAACAGTATAGTAGAAAAGAAAGTTTCCATTTTCTACGGGTATTCAACTCTCTTAAGGAAAGTTTCCAGTTTCATTACAAAATGTTTAAATAGTATTTTGAATTTTGACTTGAATGATTACGAATTAAAATGCTGACCTTTTTGACCTCTAAACATAATCCTAATGAAAGTTCAAGCTCACAAAACGTTAAACTTTTTAATAAATAAAATTAAGCCTAAAAAAATTAAAAAATTATTCTATTATTCTTTCTGTTTTTTTGTCCTTAGCTCATTTTAGCGAGTTGCAAATCTCAAATCTCAAATCAACACAATACAAAATTAAACTTCCAAAAGTTTTTTGAATTTTTTAACGTTTTAAAAGTCAGTATGAAATTATGAATCAATTTGTTTGCGTTATGAGATGCACCTATATTATATTCAACGCATTTCATGTGATGTGACACACGAGACATGATGTAGAACATAGAACGTTCAAACCGTTGAAGTCCGGTGACATGAACTATGAACTTTTGGGTTTGCTCCCCGACCCTACGAGGGCAAATCGAAAAGTTCAGAACACAAGACTGAAGACATACAACATAAGACCTTTCACCTTTGGTTCAAACGTATAAATATTATTAAGTATAAACTACAAAATAATCTAAATGAAATAAATTTAATAATCAATCAATCAATCAATTACTTATATTAATTAATTAACTAAAAATTACAACAAAACCAATTCATATTAAAAATTAAAAATTAAAATTGTAAACTCGTTTTTTTAAACTCACCACCATCATGCTCATCCATCTCAATGACCTTCAATTCAATCTCCTTATGGTCAAACTCACTTACAAACACAATTATTCTAAAATATGTTAATTTAACTCTGAACCTAAGTTAATTTTTAATTAACTCACTAATGTTCTTAAATAGCTAAATTAATTCATAATTAATTAGAGAAAAACATCCTTAAATAAATTTTTACTGAGATGACGCAAGAATTTTAATTCTTAGAAATAAGAACAAGTTGCTTGATAACTTGATGTAAGTAAATCACACACTTGCCAATTTATTTTGGCGAGAAGAAAAATGTTTCAAGGTGCAAAAATTGATTGATGCGAAACTTGTGAAAGTTGACCACCACTGCCACTTGCTCGTTGCTCACACTTACTTGGGCACAAAACAGGAAGAGAACTGAACTGATAAGAAGAAGAATGCAAGATGAGCGGTGATCATTCAGCTCTGGTGTCGATGTATCTCTATGGCAAGCATCTAGTCAAATCTTTACACACTTTCCACTATGCCCCTCAGAAGTGTTAAATTAAAATTTTATTTTTTTAAGTCGTCTTTTAGCTTTTTTTTGAGAAAAATTTTGGAAAAACGGGTATTTTTACATAAAAAATAAAAATGAATTTTGATGAAATGACTAAATACTTCGTGTTTATTATAATTAAGATTTTATAAAGTTTTGATTGAGTTTTTGGGGATTTTTTGTGTGTAATTTAGTATTTAACGTAAAATAAGAAATAGATCCCCTCTTTAGGGAAATAGGAAACTTTTGTAAAATTCTTTGAGATTTATTGGATGAATGAACTGGGCTGAGATCATAAAATTTAATTTTGTTGTTGGTAAAATCCGTCAATTTCTACAGACAGAATCGGTTCGTATAATTTTTGAAGAAGGTTCAATAAATCATTCGTAAATTAGAATTTATTACCCGAACCGATTATTGCCCAACGAAGGGAGAACAATTGTTAGTATTGTGAGCTGAAAATCGGATATGACATATTTATAAAGGATGAAGAATAAATTAAACAATGAAACACAACACATAGAAGCTTAGCCATTTAAACTTAAACTGATTTTGAATCCCTTTTTTGGTAGGTTTGGGTTGGTTGGTGGGCTGCTGGGTTTAGGAAAAGTTTAAAAGTTTATTTCATTGTCCAGTCTAATTAGGAGATAGTTGCAGGCAGTATTCGAATACAGTCAGACTATTCATGTTTAGGATTTCAGGATTATCATCAGGCTATGCAAATAGTTGTTTTTACAACCTAAAATCGATTTACATCTAATTGTAAGTCACTACATAGATAGAGGTGCCCTTTGTAAAGGAAAAATAGTTCTCATACTGATTTTGACAACTAACTATGGTGCCATATAGTAAAGAAAGGTCAGTGTTGTTGTAGATTTACTTAATTAGTGGAATGTATGAATGGTAGATTTATCTTGTCCTTTCTTGTAAAATAAGCTATATTTTACAAGAAAATGCAACATAACATGACTTTATTGAACCCTTTCCTCTTTGCCTAAAATTAGCTCTTGGAGATTAATACATTTATTGGAATTAGAAACAAAAAGAATAAAGATATACACTAAAGAAATTAACTATTTCAAGCAATTATATTTGTTTCGATTCGATTTATAGCACAATATATTGACTGAAATATTCCCAGACTAAATAGCTTTTTGTTTCACATTTATAATCAATTAATTCAGCATTATATTAAAACTTGGCTTTTTGAAACCATGAAAATGATTACTTTTTACTTTTGGTCAAAACTAAGCCATTGTTTTACCAGACGTTTTAAAACAAATAAGAAAATTATCGCTTATTTAGCGACAGACCACAGACAGACAGACCACTATATCCTAAAATTTTTAGATACGGCCGATACAGGCGTACCTTTTATGTTCGGATTATTTTTTCAAAATGCGTATTTTACATTGTACTCATTAATTTCATCTCATGTGGTTTAAAAATTTGAATTGCTAGTTATTAATCGGAATAAAAGGATGTACAATGGATCATGAAGAAAATTAATGAGGGAAAAGGTCTAATGAAATCGAATGAGATGAGGAATTAAAAATAATGCTACTGGATTAATATACCTAAGACTGCTTCCGTAATATTTTAATATGATTGAAACCAAATAAAGTCCCCAAAGTACAATAATTTTCTCAATTTTTCTTTTTAAAATAGAATTTTATTGCAATTCTGCAAAACGATACAACAAAGATAAACATTTCAAATAACTACGAAGTATATTATATAACTCACAATACTTTTATGATCTGATATTTTCAATTTATTTTTTTTACTCTTCCCTGCACAATTTTTATATCTACATCACAATAAGCTATTACACCTTGAATTTAAGTAGATCACCACTGTTTCTAGAAATGACTACTTCAAAAGACACCTTTTTCGTTTCTAGATTCTCAGTCCATCACTATTTACTTTTCAGTTCAATTTTGATAAGTTGTTGGCAAAATGGATGACAAAACTTTTGAATCCAGATTACAAGTATTTTTCTTTCCATCTCTCGCTGCCATTATAATTACAGCTATACAGGTTTTTTAGATACCGTGTATCCGGTATGCGTATATTCCCTTACAACAGTACATCCTCGAAGCGAAAACATTTATAAAAGCAATTTAAATTCTAACTATAATTGAAATTCAGTTGGAACTCTTAATTTTTTACATAAAAAGCTTTCGATTAATTTAGCTATTGTTTAAAATTTTTGTTTATAGGAAACGTAATGTGTAAGGGACGAAAGGCTTGAAGATATAGAAAATCTATGAATAGACTAAAAAGTTTATTTTATGGAAGCAAACGCATCACTACGCATTTTTTTAACATCACTGTTGTGTACAACTACAAAAATGTTTGTTTTTTGAAAATAAGAGAATGAACTAAAAATGGTCTAAAAATTTACATAAAATACTCAAAATAATTCAGACTTTTCTACAAGGCAATGTTTGCACCTTTTACATACGTATAACATAAGTACACAACTTTTTGTAGGTAATACAATTAATTACAATTAATAACAACTGAGCAATTTCGTAAAGGCTCTTCTCCTGAGATTACAATTCAAGTTTTAAAAGAGTTTTTACACAAACCTTTAACTAAATGTTGTACTTCGCCACAGAAGAAAATTATTCGCTAAATTAATCTTTAAATTCTTTTGACCTTTGAACTAAGGTCTCAAAAATAACACAACCAAATTAGTTTATAATAACAATACAATAATCGAAATCTTCGATCAGTCATAGTTTGACAATTTAGCTCTTTTAAGTTATGTCTTTCTCAATAGCCCATTTTCATAGTCTTATCTGGCTGGGCTCGGGCTCGCTAGGCTGGAGCTGGATTACATATTTAATACAAAATACAATAATACAGTTCATTTTTAAACGTTTGAGAACATTTTACAATGGATCAACTCCTCTAAATAGTATGTTGGTAAGTTGTGTTTGGTAACTGCACAATGCAAGAGCTACTATAAGTCATTGTATTAATTCTGATAATACTAGTAGATTGGTCAAGTATTAAGGTAACATGGATTCTTAATTACTAATGATTATTCATTTATATATTGTAAATTAGATAAATCTGCATAACACTATAAGCTCAATTAAACAATTTAGAGAGTCAAGAAGAGCTAAGTAGGCACTTTTTGTCTTCCTTTACTGAGTTCTTGCGGGTCCGACTTTTACTCACATTAGCTGCAGCAGCTCCTGAAACACGCTCGTAACAAGGCTGTAGGCAAAAAAATCATTCAATTGATTAAACAATGAAATTTTTTATTTTATTTATGCAAGAAGAATTTGTTTGATTATAATAATTATTGCCATCTCATGCATTGTTATAATAATATGAATATCATGCTAGTTGTGTAATGTGTTGTAAGTTATTTCATAAATATTTATAAGCATGTGGGTTAGTAGTTGAATAGTAGGTTTAATATTGTTTAAGGAATACTTGTGAATACTTACCGTTTCGCAGACATTCATATTACAACAATTCTCAATGTCAATCATCTCACATACAGTAGACGATGATGGATTATTGTCCAAGTCAGACCGATGATTAACTACAACTCGCCTACGAATTCTGGGTTTTGCGTCTAATCGTCTGATTTTGAGTGCCAGAGTTAAAATGACTATAAGAAGTAATGTGGTTATGATAGAGAACACAATACAGCTTAGTAAGAATGGATAGTTAGATGATGACCATGATGATAAGGGTGAAGAAGATGAGATTACATCTGAAGATTTTTCAAGTGGTTGATTTTGCTCAACAGTAGCAGCTACGGATATGTCATGGTCATTGCATGTTGTGCCGGAAAAACCTGGCTGACACCTGGAAAGTTACAAAAAATGAACATTTAAAAAAAATTAATACATTTAGCTTAAATACTTAGTTTAATTTAAGTTTAGTCCTTGAAACTAGTTTTATTTGTATTGAGGTAATATTAGCAGGGGGTCGTTCAGCCGGTAATTAATTAACAAGAAAATTCCTTAAATGAGCATAACCAACTTATTAATTTGTTATACAATATTATGTGGGTGGATAACGAGAATAACGACCCATTCACCTTGAGTGTACTTCATGTCATAAGGTAATGTTCATTAATCATGTGCTACCGTGCATGACAAAAGGATCTTGGAGTATGTTTTACAAATTAGCTAAATTGTTTTTTATCAAACACTTAAATTATAAATTATGAATATGACTGATGTCTTAAGTAAAGAATTTCAAAAAAATTAGCAATTCATTAAGTAGTTTTTTCACGTGCTAGTTTAGAGTTTGGATAGTCTAAAGTACTAAAATCATTCATTGAAACAAATGAAACTTACAAGCAGAATATCTGATTATCCAGTTTTAGGCAGGAAGCTCCATTTGGACAATAATTCTCTTCAGGTTTGCAAAGATAAGCGGTAACTTTGGCAGATTCATTCGACACGGAGTCAATCTGATTATTATCTAGAATTTTATATGAAGTCTTTGCTTTATCAGCAACTTTATTAGGAGTTAAATTAGCAGCCTCATTCTTTTTCTCAATGTAATTAATACATCCTGCGTCATACTCAGGACAGTCTTTTTTCAAATTTGTTGGTGCTGTATTAGTAGATTTTGAAATGACAGGAACAAGCATTTGAGCTTTGTTTGCAGCTGCAGCATCAGCATCAATTTGCATTAAAGTCTCACAAGTAGAGTTGTCAAGATGAGAGAAACCATATACTCCTTCTTTTAAGTAATTCTTTGAGTTCAAACTGTGATTTCTCATGTCATATCTCCACACTCTGTTATTCATCACATCACTCCAGTAAATGATTGTTGAGCAATGAGCTGAAATTGTGTAAGGATGCTGGTTTTGGCCTCTATACACTCGATCCCTTTTATTGGTAGTGGTATTTAGGGGAATTCTATTGATATCGAAGTAAATCCCTGGGGGATTGTCAATCCAGTAAAGGTGCGAGTTATCCACGAATAACCCGTGGGGTTGGTAGACATTGTTTATAATAACTTTGGCAGTTTGAGCTTCTCGGTCATATGAGAGTATTGTGCTTCCATTGTTCCTTCCCCATTTTGTGTAATAAATTGTTCTGTAATTGATGTAAATAAAATTACCAAAAATTAGCATGACTCTAGAGACAAACAAACCTCGTATTTAATGAAAAGAAAATGATACAATTTTTATAAATGTGGTATCAATGAGTAAATTTTGCTTCAATTACCCATCAATAGGATTAATTGCAAGACTTTCAAACGTAGCAGCCTTATCGGTAAGAACAACTTCAGGTGAATTATTTATCGTCTCATTGGTGTATCCAGTGGTATCATTCAATAGTCCAATTCTCAGAACAGATTTTTTGAGCCCATCACACCAGTAGAGATGATTTTGATACAAGGTCAAGCTCACTATCGACCCTTTCAAACCTGTCAGATTGAATGGAATATATAAATTATTTCGTCACCAATTGACTTTAAAGTTCATGTGGCTTTTTATTAAGTGCGATGCAAAGCAATAAATAAAGTTTTATTTTTTTCCATGCGTTTTAGTTTTTATCGTCTTTAAATGGATTATTAAGTGAGATTAACGTAAAAAAGTGAATGATGCAAATGTAATTAAGCTTTTCAATAAAGTTATTGCATAATAAATAATAATGATTGAGTAAAACTTACTTGAATAGAGTTGTGTAGTTTGATTATTTTCAAGATTGTATACAGAAATATAAGATGAATTTCCTGTGACTACAGTGAAGTAAGTCAAGTCATTTTGTAGGTCAGGAACAATTGATACGATTCTAGCTTTCCAGTTTTTCTCATATGGAACTACGGAAATTGTTGTTGATTCGTCTGATATAGAATTCGTGAATAGTAGACTATTTCCATTTGAAATTATTAAATCTGAAAAAATACATAACATTTTTAGAATTGTAGTCTGTTATTGTATGGATGCATGGAGGGGGTCAGATCTTTATGTATATGCATGTCAGCTATGAAACTTCGTGTGCAAATAGCCGGCCGGCATCTGGATCTCGGGCACGGCAATTTCCTTGCATATACGCATAAGGTGCATTCTAACATTCTTTCTAAGTCCAATTTAACAATTACAGCAAAAAAAATTCTATACCTAAAGAGAAGTATTTGCGAATAAATCTAATTAGCGTTAGTTTATATTATAAATATTCTTCCTTTAATGCAAATATTATACAATTATGAGACCATTTAAGCCTATAAAGCAAGGTCACACGTAAGGTGTTCTACTTTCATATCATAAAGTTAAAACTCCAATCCATCCAAATAGATTAGATTTTCCTTAAATATTTCCCAACATTCCGCAACTTAAATTAGTATCTAACTAACTTTTTATTAATAAGGAAAAATTGTTTACAAATTAGCTTCCGTCACTCAATCTTCAATCAAATCATTTCGCATAGTTGTATCTTTTCCCTTCCTTTCTATGACATGTATACATTTTTGAGGTCAAAGATCAAAGTGTGCAAAGGTCATTTTGTATCTCAGCATACATATTATACACACTGTATAATTAAATGACATGTAAAAATTGGCAAAGTAAGTTTCTGTTGTGTTTCGAAAATGTTTTAAAATAAAACAATGCTCACTTTGCCAAATGCTAAATTCCATTGATTCATAAAAGCATTATAATAACAGTGGTTTGTGGTTAGTAGTAGTAGTAGGCAATCCTAAAAATAAAGAATAGTAGTAGTAGTCTAGTCTATAGTCTAGTAGGGTTTTTCCTTTTTGCAATGCAATGCGAACTTTCACGGCTTGTGAGCCGGGAGAAAAAGGTCTACGTGCGAAAAGTGAACAGGCTCATGGCTGAGTTTCCTCTCTCAAAATGTATGTATTTTCTATACTCAAACTCAAATGCAGTAAAAAACATATAAAAGATATCATCATATGTAGACATTTACTTACACAATACTACACATAATAATAGCTCTCTTCCTTTTGCTTTACTTTGTATAATGTTGCATGTGCATCCACCCATATCGGGGGGATTTCTTTAGCAGATCTTAATGTAGTTTAAATTGGGAGTGGATAAGAATTTAAACTAATGCACTAATGATAAGTAGTTTATATGAATGAATATATGAGTAGTTAGTAGTGGTTGGAGTCTAATTAAATATTATTAGTTTTTTAGCCATATAAATATTAAATTACATGCTTCTGTGACTTGCTTACGTTTTAATTAATTTCTTAATACATCTTAACATTGTTAGCATGAAGTGAATGGCGGTGACTGATGAGATGGATAAAAATATCAAGATTTTGAGATGACGTAGTTAGGTGTCCAGTTTTTAGCCGGGTTGGATAAGGATACATATGGAAGGTGAAAAGGGGAAGTGGTTCGACGTCTGTTATCTGTGCCCTTGGGCGGTGCATTGCAGGTAATTTAGATTTAAGTAGTTGAACTTGAACCGTTATAATTAGCCAGTATCGGACTATTCCTAAAATGTAAAACCCCGATGGAATTAATGAACTTTAGATACTTAAAAAATGTTAATGGATGGGATGAGCTTTTAAGAGGTTAACTTTAGTTGACTCTTCTGTCTGTTTTAACTAACCGGTACAGTACAATGCCGGTTAAGTGGTAAGACCAAAACTGAACTGAATATTCAATATTATAAAACCATCATCTCATCAGAATATGATCAGATTATCTAGGTAGTTAGGAATATTTATCCAAGATAATCCTCTAAATGAAATCCTATTCTTACCGGCTTGATTTTACAAAAAAAAAATTTATGCAGATTATGTTACATTAAATTGTATACTTGCTAGATTTTTGAGGCAGATTATGTTATTTTAATGTACAATGTGATGACATTGTATTAGTTTTTACTGACTGTAATGAAACTTATTTTACTGGTCACAATAACCCGAGCCTTATGAATTTAATACTAAATCTAAATTAAAGTGTAAAGATAATACTATAAAAAAGATCAACAAACTTACCATAATCCTGAAGCTTAGTTCCATGATAAGCTGGAATGCTTATAAGGACTAAGAACAAGGTTAGATACACCAAGTTCCATAATTTTACAAGGTTTTGTTGAACACGAGGGCAAGAAACGGTATTTAAGTACATTGTGCTTTAAAATAAAGTTACAAACTAACAGACTGCTTGTAATAACACTTTCTAACTTAAAAAAAATTTTAATGTTTAAATTGACAATTCCACTATGAATTCGTAGTACACAAAGGTCAAAAAATCAACTCGATCCACGAATCATGGGTGGTCAAGGAAGGGGCAACGGATATTTATTTATAATTGCAAATTTGAAATTAGGTTGATTTGGATTGGAGTTTTATAAATTATAATCGAAGACAAAAGCTAAGTTTATAAGATGAACAACGAAGTGGTAGTGTGTGTGGAATGGATTTTTTTTTACTTTGATATTTTCAAATTTAATGAAAACAATTAAAATTTTAAGTCTTTTAAACAATTCTTGAAGATTTAATTTGTAATTACAAAAAAATATTACAATTAACTAACAAGTCCTTTTTGATTAATTGTAATTAAGTTTATATTAAAATGTTTACAAGTACACCTTTTGCCAACCTTTGACCTTTAAAAATAAATTTTTAATTTGAAGCCGATTTAAAATTAATGAAATTATAAAAAAGGTAAATAATTTTTTAAAGTTTTTGTAAAATGGAAGGAGAGAGAATTTTAGGACTGGCCGTCAGCCAAGGAAGGCAAAAGCACACTGTCTTTTCTTTCTACTGTAACAAGCCTTTTTCATCATCATGATTTCTGTCATTCAAGTCTTTTACGCAAATACTACGTTTACTATAATACAAACCTATATTATACTTTATACTACAACTACAACCACCACCACCACCACTGCTTATACTACATCCTACTACTAATGCTATTTTGTACATACTTTGAGTTGTGTTGGGTTGGGTTAGTCCAAAAGGGCCTTTTCTGTTAACCAGATTTATGGCATGGTCGTAATCGTAAATGGTCAATAATAGTTTTTTAATTATTTTAAGGTTTCAAAAAATGTATTGTCCTTGTAAAAATAGAATGAAATGTCCTTCCGGCATCCGTCTCTAATTTGCATGCCCTTTGGAAACAAATTCTTTGAGTTTTCTATAATTCATGTCACTTGTTTGTACCACAGACCTATTTAGTACTTGTACATTTTGTAATTGTAAACTAAATTCAACAATTAATTTAATTATGATGATTGATAGTTTTTGCTTAATTTTAAACAAAATTCTGAAATATTTAGGGAATTTAATCCTTCTGTTTCGGCGGAGGAGGTTTTAAATTATACTTGAGGAAAATTATAAAATTATACTGTCAACTCAATTGGGTCATCTTTGTCAATCTAATTGTATTGAATGGAAAAGTCTCTATGGGCTCATTTTTACTGTGTAGGCAAAAAAGGCTTAGGAAATAATTGGGATGAAAAGTTCATGTAATTATGTTCGAATGTAACTGTAGATATAATTTTGAACGTTATTTTAGAAAATTTCGGATTTGAAAATAATTGCTGGTAATTTTAGGTAAATTTCTGAAGTTATGAAAAATTAAGAGAAGCATGCAATCTGTATTTTTTAACTAACATAATGCAAAGGAACATTTGGGTGAGGTGGCTTGTGTATGCTTTTTTGTACATATATTTATTAAAGCTGATCAAGACCTAATAATAAATGCAAAATGATTAGTAATAATTAGTAATAAAATAACAATAACTTTTTTTTTTTAAAACTTGTGTAAATTGTTATGTCACCTAACAACTAATGCAGCGCTAACTCAATTTTCTTCATAATTTTATGTAATGCTTGATTGTAAACTACTTTTTTCTTTGTAAATTTAACATCAATTTTTCTCCTGAGGAAGATCAAAGGGGT